>LOEQ01001678.1:138587-162178 GCA_001685075.1 Bramus lutescens | reverse complement strand
CCCAGCAGTTATTAGCCTGATGATGTGCACCTGTGATTCAAGTGGGTCCACTTAAGGAAAACGTATGTGGCAGGAGAGAGTCATAACAGACACTTTCCTTTCCTTCTGTATTTGAATTTTGTTTGTTTGTTTGCATGAGACAATTTGACTTTGTGGCTTAGGCTTGATTTTAACACACACTCTTCCCTCGAGTGCTAGTATTAAAAGTATTAAAAGCCATTTTTTTGAGATGGAGTCTTATTGTACAGCTTATGCTGGCCAAGAATTCTATAAGTAGTCCAAGTTGTCCTCAAAGTCACAATCCTCCTGCTTCAGCTTTCCATGCAACAAGCTAAACTTGACTTTCTGTTACTGTATATTTCTTGGCCAGTGAGTTTAGATGCTCTATTTTTGAGGACCTAAACCCTCTGGAGTTAACCTGGCTAACAATCCTAATCCTGGTACCTCATGCCCTTGAGCAAGCTGCTCATTCTTTTGAATTTGTTTTCTCCTGTGTAAGGTGGAGGTGCTAATGACATTGTTGTCTGGAGACCTCAAGAAGGAAACAGGAGCGAAAGTGTTTAGAAGCTGCACGTGGTGGTTCATGTCTGTAGTCCAGCACTTAGGATGCTGAGACAGAGGAATTGTGAGTTTCCCAGTCTAGGCTACTTAGTGACATCCTGTCTTTAAAACAGAGGACTTTGGGGGCTGGAGAGATGGTCCAGTGTTTAAGAGCATTGGCTGCTCTTCCAGGGAGGCTGGGTTTGCTTCTTAGCACCCATATGTTATCTCATAACCTCTGAAACTCTAGGTTCAAGGGATCCACCCACTTCTGCCCTTTAGTTGTCCAGGGCACTGCATGCACATAGTTCACAGCCATACATGCAGGCAAAACACTCAAATACAGAAAATAACATAAATAAGTATTACAAAATCGAAGGTAAAGAGTCAGGTCCAGTGATGGATTTCACGGGGACAGAAAATCCTTGCTAGTAAGATCACGAGATCTGAAGATCCAGGGGTAAAATACTGAATAGGTGTGCATTGTGCTCTAACACTGCACAGTGCTGGCTACAGAACCAGTAGCAAAAACATTGGCTGGGAACATCTCTGGCTCTACCCAGACCAGCCCAATAAGAAATTAAATTCTGAATTAAATTCTGGAGAAGAAAATCTTTGCCAGCTATAAATCCAACAGAGGATGAGTATATAGGATATACAAAAGAGAACTAAAAGATACATTGGACGCAATGGGTTCTTAAAAAATAAAAGGGGACTAGAGAGATGACTCAGTGGTTAAGAGCACTTGCTGCTGTTGCAGAGGACCTAAGTTCAATTCTTAGCACCCACATGGTGGCTCCCAACCATCTGTGCTTCCAGTCCCAGGGGATCTGACACCCTCCTCACTACCAAGGAAACCAGACATGCATACAGTGAACATAACATACACACTGACAAAATGCTAATACACACAAAATAAAACAAATAAATCTTTTTTTTTAAATTAATAGGAAATGAAGTTGGAGAGGGGCAGTGATGTGGGAGTGCAGCAGGGGGCAGAGTGAGGAATTGGGGGTGAATATGTATCAGCATGCTGCCAGATGTCCCTCTCTCAGTGATGCATCTGCTAGCAGGAACTGAAATGGGTCAAGACAGGGAAGGCTTCAGGGATGAAGGCACAAGGCCCATGTAGCTGCTAGGGTAACTTACAAGCTAATGACTGCCCTTCTACAGGCAAAGTCAAGAAGTCTTTTTTGTTTCTTCTTTTGCAAAAAGGAAATGGAATAAGAAGGAAGAAAACCCACCTACTGATATGCTGAAGGAGATGAAGCTGTGCCAACTTTGTTACTAAGGACCGAGTTCTTCTCGTATCATCTAGTATTCTGTTTTGTGCTACGTCAGTATATCCAAAAGCATCTCTCCTTCCTTTATTCCAGGCACCTTACACTGACCCAGAAGTCAACTCTAATGATATTGACCAAACGTAGGGGTGGGGTGAACCCCAATTCATGTGGTTCACACAGGAAGAATGCCTATAGTTGTTTTTCTTATTTCTCATCTAGTGCCTTTTTCTTCCAGTACCACCTGTTCAAGACAACTAGAAAAGGAGAGGGAGGTGGTGGTTCCAAAACACTGCATTCTCATGGGGTTTGGGAGCTGTTTCATCAGCAAGTGGAAATTAGTAAATATGAAATGATCATAGCCAGGTAGATTGACAGCAGCAACAGTAAGTCCCTGTGTCCTCAAAGACAAGAAGCAAGCTACCAGTCTTTGCACTTTTGGTAAGAAATGACAATCATGCACATAATACACTGCAGGTATTTTATTAGGTTTGTGCCCTTCCTGATCATATTTAAAGAGAGACAGGATGTGAAACAAAAGAACAATGAAACAACATGGACAAGGGAGGCAAAGGGTTGGACATGTGTTGCTTTTTCTCCATGAAAGAGGAAACCCTATTTGATTTTTGTGCCTGGCTTCTATATTTGGAAGGAAGTGACTCTGAAAGAACTAGAAGAACGTCCGACAAATCCAGTGTTCAGAATAAAACCTTCCAAATGTGCAGCAAATGCCATCATAAGCCACCGAGTGTTAATAATAAACCACCACCATAGGAAAAAAAAATCTCATTACCAGGATTGTGGCACAAGATTGAGCTGCTGAATGGCTGACTGAGCCGGCTACGACTCGGAAGATTTATGGACCCCCATGGTTCCGCAGAGTCTTCGACTAGACCTGGCTTACCGCTAATACAGCGGCTGCATGCGAACAGCCTGTGCACAGCCTCTCACCTGCCACCAGCATTTGGCTCACAGCAGAACAAGGCAGTGAAGGGCTTGTACTTCTTTACCTCCTGGCAGAGAAAGCTACACACGAACATCTTCATGGCAGGAGGAGTCTATGTCTAGCTCATTTTGCTATGGATATTAGTGATAAAATTAGTCATCTTACAAACCAAATAAAAGCAGCTGCTAGGATCAGCCTGATTATCCTGGCCTCAAATCTTGTTGAGAGCCTCTCAAACTGGCTCTAGATCACAATGTCACACATTTTTCAAAGCCAATCTTAACCATTCAGTGGCTACTGTGACTGCACCATTCATTTCCCCAAGTTATTTATTCCCCATGCCTTCCTCCCTCTTTCTCTGAACTAACGCTGTCACTGTGGGAGGATGCGAAACAATAAATATTCCGCATCTGGTATAGGTATTTCTCATTTGTGTGAATACTTCAAAAAGCAAGAATGGACTCTAGAATAAGGCAAATCTGTGGGAGCCGGTGACCTAACATCAGCACAAATGTGGACTAGGTGTTGACAGCATGCCATCAGCCTTGAATCAGCACATATGATGGAAGCCCTCTTGAGGAACCACAATGTGTACTTTCATGTGTTTCAGAGAGAGACCTAAGCTCCTTCTTGATCCTTTGTTGCAGAATTTTCTTTCTATGTTTAATAATGATTAACTATTTACTGTGTGCATGCTTGTGTATGAGGAGTACATATGTAGATGGGGGTGTATGTGTATTCAACGTGCATGTAAAGATCATAGGCAACCCTAGCGCCATGCCTCAGGTGCCTGGTATCTTTTTGTTTGAGTCAGGGTCTCTCATTGGTCTGGAACATTTTTGGCCATGTAAGTCATCCTATTTTCCCCTTCCACAGCTCCTAAGAATCTACCTGTCTCTGCTCCCCCCTCTCCTGTCTCATTATCATGGGGATTACAGATGTGCACCACTGGGTCAGATTTTCATATATGCTTTAGGGCTCCAAGCTCAGGTTATCAGGCTTGTGAGTCAGGCCATTTTCCAACTGAGCTGTTTCTCTGACCCTGATATAGCTGGGCATGGTGGAACAGGCCTGCAATCCCTGCACTTGGTGGTATGCTGTAACAGGAAGGATCGGTTCAAAGTCCTTCTTAGCTCCTTGGCCTGGTCACATGAGACCTTATTTCTAGAAATAGCAAAACAAAAGACCACAAAAAGGAATTTCATACTTAGATGGGAAAACACAGCTTGTCTCTAGCTGAGTCCTCCAACCAATCCGATTCTGAATCTACTAGTTGTTTTCAAGCTATTTGGCATCTGTTTGTAAAATGAAGGTAACAAATAGATATGAGACTTCTGCTATCCTTTGTTTTGTAGCATCTGAAGGCAAATGGACAGACAGACAAACTGACCTCAGTATCCATCCCCATTGACAGGCAGACAAACTGACTCAAGTGTCCATCCATCCCCATTGACAGACAGACAAACTGACTCTAGTGTCCATCCCCATTGACAGGCAGACAAACGGACTCAAGTGTCCATCCATCCCCATTGACAGGCAGACAAACTGACTCCAGTGTCCATCCATCCCCACTGCAGATTTTGGAAAATTACTTTTTTCTTCCATATAGTTTTTCTTCCATCTTTCTGGGCACCTATAGTGACTATCATCAAACACCGCATGCTAGCTAGGGAGATGGCTTAGGAAAAAGCACTTGCAATGAGTAAGGACCAGAGTTCAGATCTCCAGCACCCACGTAAATTCTAGGTGGGTGTGGTGGCCTACTTTCAATTCCAACACGCAGAAGTCTGAGATAGGGGACCCTTGGAGTAAGGTAGTCAGCTAGACTAGCCAGTATTGATGAGTCCCATGTCCAACTGAGATCCTGCCTCAGTGACTAAAATAGAGAGTGACCAAAGAAGACTCCAAAACAACCTGGGGCTTGTATTCACAGTGAAAAACAGGTTCCCATAGATGTACACATACATGTGAAAAAAATGTAAAAAAATACTGCAACAGGCAAGGGGGGAGTAGCTGAGACCCATCTTGAATTTCATACCTGATTTGTTCATTTATAAAACATCAGCAGTCATGTAGTCTCTCATTTGCATGTTTAATCATAGACGCTAATGGCAATGGCATTGTGGGGTGGTTAGAAGCTAATGTTTGGGGAGGTTTAATGGTCGTGAGTTTTCTTTTTTTAAATTTTTTACATTTTACATATGAGTGGTCTGCAAGTATACTTGCACGTCAGAAGAGGGTCTCATAATTCTGGTTGTGAGCCACCATGTGGTTGCTGGGAATTGAACTCAGAACCTCTGGAAGAGTAGCCAGTGCTCTTCCCTGTGAGCCATCTCTCCAGTCCAGGTCTTGAATTTTTAATACAAAGGAATAAAGCTACTTTTGGTTCACAGTTTTTAAAAAACTAATTTTAAATTTAGAATTCAACAGTACAGATTGATGACTCTTCTAGCAGACTTAGCATTGAAGTGTTCCTCCTCTCACCACCTCTCTTCAGTCTCTGTACTCAGGAGTAGGAGCTGTAGGAAGGAGAAGATGTCGCCAGCAGTGCTAACTCACAGCGTCCAGTGAGCACAGACAAGAAACAATCCCATAGAGGAGTACACTTCTTCTCTAGGTCTCTTCGCTGATTCCCAAAGTCCACTTGGGAAAGTGAGCGATGGCTTCAGATTAAGGGGTGTACAGGAGTCACATCAATAGCTACAGTCCACGGACAACATAATTAAGTTAAAACATTTACCTCCAACATTTTAGGATCACATCTGCCACATACAACAAGTCCTGGTCAGTCAGTCATTGTGTGGTTATTAGTTCCTTTTCTCCCCAGAGTTGGGTTGTGTCACCTCATCGTGAGGACTACTGGTTAATCCTGAAGATTCATTAGTTCTACAGGCCTGGCTTTTACCCAGTGGGGAAACAGGGACATCCTGGAGCAAAAAGAGTCTAAGTTTTTTTTTATTTTAATTAATTAATTAACTAACCTATTTATTTATTTTGATTTTTCAAAATAGGGTTTCCCTGTGTAGCCTTGGCAGTCCTGGAACTTGCTTTGTACACCAGGCTGACCTTTAACTCACAGAGATTCACCAGCTTCTGCCTCCTGAATGCTGGGATTAAAGCTGTGTGCCACCACTGCCTGGTGTTTCTGAGTTTTTAAATCTTCCTTTCTTTATTTCCATTCTGCAATTGTCACCAATGCACATTTTGGTAAATGAATCATTTCTAATCGTTTTCTCAGTCAGTGGTTTCAAAAGAAAACTAAAGATGCCAACTTCAGTCTCTTTGTAACTCTATCCATTTTGCTCATCCATGGCTATTTTGAGGGCATTTCACTAGTAGAAGCCTTAATTTTGTTTTAAATCGTAGAGTTGGCACAGGTAGAAACTGTCATTGGGCAGGAGAAATAAAAGTAGATTATTATCCTTTTTTTTTGTAATGCTGGGGACTGAACCTAGGGCCTTGTATATGCCAGGCAAGGGCTCTACCACTGAGACACATCCCTAGCCCATGCATGTGTGTGTGTGTGTGTGTGTGTGTGTGTGTGTGTGTGTTGTGGGGGGAAGAGTCACAAGGTACAAATCTTCTTGTCCCCAAGCAGGGAACTCAGCACAACACTGTGATGTCTTGCTTTACTGAGCACAAACTGAGTCTATAAAAGGTCCCCACACCCTGTCTTGTGCCTCTCTTTTCCTGATTTCCAGTTTACTGCTGTTTCCCAGCAGTCATCCCCACGTGGTTCCAGGATAACAGTGAGCCAGAGGAGGCCTGTGGCTAAGGATGTAGCTGGCCAGCCATTTGGACATCCTGGAGTTGGAGAAACAGGTGTGGGTGCTTGGCAGAATGGATCACTGAACAACCACAACAGTGCCCTGGGCAGAAGGAACACGTGACAAGTACAGATTATTCAAGAGAACTGCTTACATGTCACTGATAGCTTTTTTTTTCTTAGAGAGACACTAGGCAATTCTGACATGTAATAGGTTGGTCAGTGTCAGTAAGTTTTGCAAAGGGAACTCTACATCTATAGGCTGTACAACATGAAGGAGGTGAGGAAATATTCAGAGAAATGGAAAAATCAAAACCCACACAGAGTTGTAAAGTATAAATTTGTAAAATTGTATTTTTTTCTCCCTGTCCTTTTCACAGACAGTCAGAAAGCCTCATGATGGAAACAGAGATAGGAACTTGGCCACTGCATGACAGATAGCTTTACGAAGAATGTAAGAAAACTTAAAAGATAAATATATTCCCTCAGAATCCCACAGTCACAGTCATCTCTACAGGCTGGAAAAGCATCCGTTTGAACCCTATGTGTGCACGTTATCTCATGTTCTAGCCCGTTCACACACTCGCACACACCCTTGCCTGCCTCTAAGGCTGGAACAAGAGTCCTGGTTTAGCATTTACTGCAGTGTTTTAGAGAGTCATTTAGTAAACTGTCCTTTGTGATTAATCACATCTCTCCCTCCTCCTGGCTCCAATAACTCCATACTTTAAGTATCTTTAGATCAAATGCCCATAAATCACACACAGCCCCAAGTCAGCTCCAAGTGGCTCACCAATTCAGTTGGTATGCAGATAAAGCAGCTGTCCTTTAGGGGACCGCAGTCACAGTAGGATTGGGGCTGACTGAACATTTAAAGTAAGCCAGGCCTTCAGCCTCAATCTACTCACATCTGCAATGCCTAAAACTTGGAAACCAGCCTTTTAAAGAACTTATGAGCTCTTGAGAACACTGGTGAGCATGTGTGGTGTGCCTGAATGTTCCATCAGTGCAGGCCCTGGTTAAACATGATAGGTTTCTATCTTAGCTTATACCTCCAGGGACCTTCAGGAGCATCTGACGTGATAGCCTGTACAAACAGAGCTTGTGTCTTTGTTGCTGTCATTGCGTCCTTGATTCCCTTCACACCTTGCTTCTCTGTTCTAATAGGGTTAGTCCTTCATTTAAGGCCTGCTATCTATTTCATTCATCTAGTTCGTTCATCTTATTTACAAATACTTAGCGAGGACTCAGCACTGGGGACTCACCAATGGCAGTTTTCCTAGCCATACAGCATTTATAAACTAATGAGAAACGCAAATAGAGAAATCTAGAGACTAATTAGAGCATAGCACAGTAGACTAAATATGGGAGCTGGATAATGTCCTAACAACGTATAATAGAGGGGAGCTAACCTAACTGGGAAATCTATGGGAAAAGCTGACATGTAAGCTGAATCCTGAGGAATGAGATGAAGGAGTTAGGGCCAAAGCAACATTCGTAACTTGGCTGTCCTCTCTGTGCCATCTTTACATGAATGTGTTCACTAGCAAGTGTTTAAGCACCTTGACTATCCAATAGATCCATGCCATCCAATACATCACCCACTAGCTATCCATGGCTACCAAAACCTTGCAATATGGCCAGCATGACTAAAAGACTGAATGAGAAGTTTTGGTGAATTCAAATGAATTTATAGTTTGAAAATGACATTAATTCATTTATTTCAAAATTATTGAAAATGGCTGAAACACTTGCCAGAGATTGTCTTCCACCAAAAGGAGTGTATAAGTCCAAGGCCTGGGGTTCTCAAAGTAAATAATCAAACAGAGAGCAGTGGAGGGCTATTCCAGGATGCCAAGGATACTTTGAAAATTTGAGCCTACATTTTCAACTAGGAACTGTGAAACCAAAATACAAATGAAAGTTCGATTCCAAGTTGAGGCAAGCTTAGTAAACTTGCCAGATATGAAGACTTTGTGGCATAAAATATGTGAATGTCTAATTTTGTATATTAGATGTGTGCTAAAGTGGTTATATTTTAGATAACCAGTGGGCTAAAAATATTGTCATAATTAATTGTATGTATCTTTTACTTTTAAAAATACTTTAGTGTGTGTATGGGGGTGTGTGTATGGCTGTGTGTGACATGCATGTGTAGAATCAGAGAACAAGTCTCCTTCTATGTTGTTGATTTCTGGGACCAAACTCAGGTCACTGGGATCAGCAAGTGCCTTTACCAGCCAAGTCATTTTTCTGGCTCACTTCTTCTTATTTTTACTATGTTAGTTAGGAAATTGTAAAGCATTTGTGCCTCACACACATTCCCATTGGATGATGCCGGTCTGGACTCTGTCTCTTTGACAGCAGGAACTGGACCTTATGAAAGTTCTGTTGGACATTTTGCTCTCTGTGCCTCAAATGATTGAGACTACATGTGGACAAAGTTCTTGTTTGATATTAATTACACAAATATTTTCCAGAAGCCCATCACTCCAGGGACCATTTTATATCCAAGGGTCATACAACTGAATGAGACTAAGTTCTTGACTTCGTGGGGCTTTATTCTAACTGGACACGCCCAGAATGCATATTACAAATCAATGTAAGGGAACAGGGCCACGGGCTGGAGATGGATTTACTGCTTTAGATAGGGTGATTAGGAATGGTCTCTTCAAGGAACACAGAAGGCACTTCCTGGGGATGTCTGAGAGAAAGACATCGCAGAGGGAAATGCTCTTGGCATGCACACTGCAGAATAATAAGGCCAGCAAGGCTGCATCACCACATGTGTGTGTGAGTAATGGTTAAGAGGTCTGACATGGACCAGATCAAGGAGGGTTAAGGACTTGACGTTCACTGCTAAGTGTAATTAGGAAACACTGGAGGTGGAGAGCCTGAAACAGTAGAACAGACAACCTGCATTTTGGAAGGACCACTCTGGTTTCTTTGTTGAGAAGGGCTATAGGGGATAAAGGTGCACCATAGAGAGCCATAGGGGCTTTGGCACAGGTCAGTGGTATTTTATTTAGCATCTAAGGGTGTACGCTGAAGAAAATGAAGACAGGGTCAGTTATCTGGATGATAGTGAGAATTATCTCCAACTATTTGGAAGCAAGATGTCTTTGGCTTCTAATTCTGTACCTAAAAGTGGTCTGGTATAGGCACAGGCTGTGTATCCTTTTAAGGAAATTGTCAGAGATTATCTTCCACCTAAAAAGGGGCATAAATCAAAGTTCTGGATATGAATAAGGAGTCAACTCAGGTATGCAGCAGAACCATTAAACAGGACCAAAAATTCCAGGAGAATGTCCTTGGTAAATTGTGGTGTGAGGACAGGCCACCTAAGAGATTTCACCATGTTGCCAGCGACACTGGCAGGTGGGGACTATGGACAGAATCTGCGGCATGCACACAGGAACATGGGCAACTGAAAACACAGTTACTATCTTCAGGAACATCAAAAACAAACATATACAAATACTGCTAAGCCCGACTGAAGCAAGAATGATGCAAGGTCTGATTATATTGATCACTCCTCTCCCCAGTGCTGTGATGTAGTGACTGAGAGAGCTGGGTAAAAACATCTTGGGGTGGCGTGGCACAGGAGCACTAGCTTCCAACTTCTATTTTTGGTGCATAGAATAAGATTGTGTGTGACAGGCACATCAAACGAGAAATTGCCTGTTTACAGAAATTACTTATTTACTTGATTATTGTTAGTGTAAACGGTGTATATATGTGTGCATGTTATTGTGCATGTGTGCCACAACACATGTATGAAGGTCAAAGGACAATCTTTCAGAGTCAGGTCTCTCCTTTGTTTACGTGGGTCTTGGGGATAAAAGTCAGGTTGCCAAGTTTGTGCCTTTTCCCACTGGGTCATTTTGCTGGTCCTACATAATTTACTTAAACACTGAGGCAAACGCAGAGGCAACAAGTCTGAGATGAAAGCTGTCACTGTCTTGAGTACGAGGAGGAAAGGGCAGAAACCTGCTCATTTTCATTGTGATCTCAATGAAGTGTTGGATTTTTAGGACTATGGACATAATTACTTAGATTTTTAAAAATTAACTAGAAAGAGATAAAATGATAATAAAAATCTGAAGAACCTTGGAGCAGGGTATGGTGACATAGATATGTAATTATAACTTGCGAAGCTGAGGCAGGAGGATGGAAGTTCATGAGACTGCTGTAGAGAGGGTTCATCTCATTTTACTCCTGAGAACTGAGCCTAGCTGGAGAGGCAAGGACTTCGTGTCTCTAAGAAAATGCAGTCTCCTTCACTGAAGGGCAGCAACTAGCTATAGTTTCTAGGTTAAGAACATTTTGTCTTCTAAATATGCGTCCTTCAGTTTCAGATGGGACTGATGGGGAACAGAGGCAGTTCAGCTCTCTCCACTTTATTCATATGAGGTGAAAAGGACTTGTCCTCAGATGTGAAGACACAGTAAAAGACGTCAAATGTGTCTGGAGTGAAGTGAAAAAGAAACAAATGTAGATTTGTAGAAAGATGGTGTTTTTCTTTGGATCTGAAAAACACATCAACAGACTCATAGTGTTATTCGGCTTGGATATTTTTACCTGAATAATTATTTTCACTAAGCAAATGTCTGGTAAAAGAGGCACTCTGAGGTTTTGACATAAGCCACACAGTGCACTTGAAGGACAGACTTCTTCCTGAGTGTAAAGCACACTGTAAATACTACCCATATCACAACATCGTTTGCATTTAATGGTTTATATTGATTTAATTTTGTTAGCTTTCTTTATAAACTCAACATCTCCCCATAAATATATTCACCATTCGATCACAAATGTCTCAGCTCGAGAAGGTTTTCTCTTATCACCATTGTACAGAAAGCTTTGCCAGTCAAGCTATGCCATGCCTTAGAAAAATCCACATGATAACAGCAAAGACACCCTATGTAGCCTTGTTCATCTTGCTGCCAGGACATGTCATGGTATCTCCACATCCCCTAAGGTTATTCATTTATCCCTTGGCTGGTGTCTTTAAGTTATCATTAAATGTTTTCTCTCTACTCTTTTATTTATTAATTTTTGCTCATTTCTCTATGTATAAATCTCCTTCTGTCTTTAGATCATTTGTGTAAAAGTATTAGTCAAATTACACCTAAGTTGTTCATGATTTAATAGTTCCCCAGTATATAATTTAATATGATAGAGAGGGGGAAAGTTTTGAGGCTGCTGCTTGTGTTACAAAGCATTTTGCTGCTGCCTCTGTTTCATGGGTCTGATTCAGTAATCAACAGTGAGGTGATGGTCAGCAAGCCTATGTTTAATCAAATTCATAGTGGAAGGAGAAAGGAGCTCAGTGTTGTGACCATGGGACCTGAGAAAATGGTGACGTGAGGGTTAATTAGTACAGGAAGGATTTATACCAACATTTTTTGGGGTATGGGACTCATGGCTTAGTTTTGGCCTCAAAGGTCAAATTAGAAAGTATAGCAAAATCTGAATGTTCACTGGCTTTAAATATGCAGTGGAACATAAACACACTGCTTTTGACTATGTTGGGTTTTCCATCTAAACTGAGTGCCTCAGGAAAGACAGTGAATAATCCTGATGAGGTCTGGCCAGCACATTGCAGCTGGCTGCTCAAGCTTTTCTCTGTTGATTACATTCGCTGCAGGATGAACGGTGTGAAATCCCTCGCCCATGTCACCTCTCATTGTACGTCAGGTAAGTACAGGCCGCCCTTCTCATTGGCCATAATATACTACATAAAGGAAGCTGCAATTTCCCACGAACGTGTGGACCAGAGAGGCAAAGTGAACACAAATGAGCAAATCAGTAGCTTTCCCCTAAAAGGAAACCATGATTTACGGTGCTAGTAAGAGGCAAGGAAGCTTGTTTCTCAGGACAGTGGTGGGGATGCTGAGGGCAATCAAAGGAACAAAGCCTGAGGGCAATCAAAGGAACAAAGCCTGAGTCAGGCTGGGATCTGTTGCTCCCATCTCTGCCCTACTGCAGGGTAGGACAGCAAATGGGAAGGAGCCTCCCTTCTCTGGAGCCGTCCATTAGGAAGTCACAGCAGCAAAGGCATAAAACATCAGTCTCCTTGGAAGCTAAAGGCGCTAGCGAACACCTTTGCTCCGAGCGTTTTCCAGATCATTGTGTAAAACCATTGCAGGCAAGCCTTGAATGTGTTGCGCTGCCTTTGATAAGGGGCAGGTTATGTGGAGGTGTTCTTTAGCATCTGAGTCATGATTTCCCTCAGAAACACGCAGAGACTGGTATAATAATGGCTGCATTACTCAGTGTGAATGTTTGATACATATGCTTAATTTCGCTGGAGTAGAAAGGGCAAATATTAAAGTGCTGTGGCTGGGCGGTTTTAGAAACATACCAGGGGTTCTTCTAAATTATAGGTTCCATTACATTTAAATATCCATTGAATAATACATCTCAGTCACAAAAATCCAACCAATATGCCCATATGCACCCTGGATTATAACAATGCATGGTTATGCTAAAGAAATAAGCATTTATTTAAAAGAGTTACATATGCAGCTGCCTCTCTAATATAGCTTGGTTCTTTCTGTAAATTAATGCCACTTCACCGCTGTGAAATAAAAGATTTCAAATACAAACTTCCCAAGATCAGAGGAAATATCTTAACCATGGCTGCTGAACCACTGCTACGTTAATACTGGCATCTTTTGAAAACTGACAAACAATGTTACATATATTAGATTTAGGGAGCACGAAGATCTTATGATCCCTCTGCACGTGGGTATGCCTATGTCTTTTTCATGCTGCAGATGAAGCCCAGTTCCTGATCCATGTGTTTTCCCACTGAGCTACAGTGCCTGTGCATAATATGATTTTTTTTTTCAAAACAGAGTTTCTCAATAGCTATGGAGCCAGTCCTGAAAGTTGCTCTGTAGACCAGGCTGGCCTCGAACTCACAGAGATCCGCCTGCCTCTGCCTCCTGAGTGCTGGAATTAAAGGTGTGTGCCACCACCGCCCAGCTGTAACATGATATTATGGTATACGGAATATTCACTTTGTGGAAAGACTAAATGAAGCTCATTAACAAACCACTGATCCCACATACTTGTCAAGTGGTACAAAGTTTTACTTAGATGGGGACCTATTGCACAGCTGATCTGATCCAGGCCTTTGGTGACCTTGGAAATGACTGCCCTGTGTTTGCAGCTGCTAGTTAACTACAGAGTCCTGTCCCTGGCAAGAAAATTCTGAGGGCTCCTAAACCATTTCCTGACTTTTATAAAAGATTTAATATCAGACCTCAGAATGGTATTTTGAAGGTAATGGTATTTGAGGGTAAATATTTACCAGTGAATGAGTGTCAGGCATCAAGGTTTGGAGACCCCAAGGGAGCAGGAACGTAAATGAGGACAGGCTGTGGATTCTTAGTCAGGGACTCACAGTGCTTCTGTATTTCTGTCATTTATACATCTTATGCTTGGGTAATCCAAATGAGTACTTACCACGAACTCTAAGGGAGCCTTTAACACCGATTTCCTTTTTAAAAAACTGGACAGAAAGCTGTATCTTTCTTCATATTTTGTTACAAAGCACTCCATAAATAAGGCCCATCATTTATCTCTTTATCAACAATCCACCCCTACCCTCCCTACAGCAATGTATTTTTAATCATAGATTAGAACTCAAATAACTCTTTGTAAAGTAGGCTGCGTGTATTTTCTTAACACAACAGCAACATGGTCTAGTCCTTGCTTCTTTTTTTCTTATTCCTTTCTCGGCACTCTGTGCTTTTATGCTTTTAGACCAGGCTGCCACAATTGCTCTATACTGACATAGGGATTCCACACCTTTTACGTATCCATTACCCTAGTGATGGGCAGCTGGACTGCCAATCGTCTTTTCTCTTCACAGACAATATTACAATGAATATATCCTTATGCATGGCCTCTATGGGTCTATATATGCATTTGTCAGGGCACATTTGAGGTGGAATATACTTGATCAGCAGGTATATATTTTTATAGGTATCATCAGATTTTTCTCTTGAATGAATATGTCACAGAATAGTCCTCCGCGTACTTTAGAAAAAAACCTTAATCCAACCCCAAATCCTTTATGCCTCTTTTCACTTTCTGCTGTTGTTTTGAAAAAGAAAGATCTTGTGGGGCTAGGGAGATGGCCCAGAGGTTAAGAGCACTGACTACTCTTCCAGAGGTCCTGAGTCCAATTCCCAGCAACTACACAGTGGCTCACAACCATCTGTAATGAAATCTGGTGCCTTCTTCTGGCCTGCAGGCATACATGCAGTCAGAATATTGTATACATAATAAATATAAATATATATAAATATACATATATTTATATACATATATGTTTATATAAATAAAATAAAATCTCAATTCAACCTTCTCACCCAAAAACCAACTTTGTTCTTCCCTTGACTTTTTGTTATATTGAAACTGGCTTTCCCACCATGGGTGACAGGTATCTTTAGATTTCACAGAGCCCCCCTGCTGTGCAGTTCCTTTGCTGTGATCCACAGACATCTGTCTGGTTACCCCAGCCTTATTCAGGACATCTCAGTGCCATTCAAACTACAGCGATATTGAGAGACTCTTCTTCTAGAAAAGCCGAAGTGCCTGTGATCTGGCAGGAGAAGGGACATGCCCTCTGATACAACAGTGTACCCGGGAATGCCCTATACCCTATACAGAGCAAAGGCCATAGATGTGATGGCTTCAAAATTAAAATGTGAGGTACAGGCTAGAAAACGAGGCAGAAACAAGAGAAACTCACCAGAATTTGAGATCATGTTCAATGATAAAACCTCAGCAGCTTCTTAGCCATGGCAAGGCCCCAGATGCATGATGGGTAGCTGTAGGGCTCCCTATGATTCTGCTAAGCAAGGGAATTGTTTCTGCAAGACCCACTCTCTATTGGAATGAAATTATTTTACTTCAACAAGCCCATTTGCCACAACAACCCCCACGGTGGGAATCCTAAACACGGTAAGTCACAGGCAAAACTCAGCTCACAGTAGCACAAGCTCAGTTAATTAAATGAACTAACTGGGAGCAACTACCTTTGACTATATGTACAAAAGCCTTTGGCAGTAGGGCTTCGTGACTCAATTCAAGAAAACAGAGTCTAGACATTGTATTCAATGCCACGGAGGTCACAATAACACTTGGCTTCTAGCTTCAGAGCTCAGCAATTGTTTAGAGGACTAAAGATACATAAAGACACACATTTATCCTTTTTTGAGGTTACAAAGAAAATTCTGAGGCAGATAGATGTGTGCATTGGGCACAAGAAAGAGTGAAAAGAACCCCAGCAAGGCTTTGGGTAAATAGCTCCTTCATTTGGTTTCATTGATGCTACTTTGGGAGTTAGAGGTGGGGCATGCTCCTTCCACAGTCTGTCTTTATTTTCCCCCCTTTTGCAGAGACAGAAGCTGTCCTAGTCAGGAGCAGCCTTGAGCACAAACCATACACAGCAGAGGCAAATGGTACATGGGCCTGTAAGGAGCTGGCTGTACCCCCGCTTCCTGCAGCCGTCCTCTGTCTGGCTAGTCTCCGAGGACAGCACATGGTCATGCAGTTTGATTTTTCTCAGCATCATAAGGTAAGGCCTCTGAAAATCTTCACATACCACCAGGGTTATCATGTAAGGTGTTTCGACCACCTCTGAGTTGGCCATCTCTGTTTTAAACTGTGGAGCAAAGTGAAGCCAGGACTCCTCTGATCCCGCACCCCGCACACTTCGGCCTCTCTTCCTTCCCGGTTCCTCCAACTCTTAAATGACCTACAGGTTATGGGAACCTGTCTCCACTTAGTAACACCATTCCTATGGCAAAGAACCAAGGACTCCAAGATGGCTCCAGTGAGGCTTACTTCCTAATTCATAAAGCACCTGATGAAGTTGTGCGTTGTAGCTAGCGGGTACAGCAGGGCTGATGAGCATCCAGGCCTTGACCCTTTGCTGTTACCCCAGATGAGCTGTTTCTCTGTACTCCTCTCTTAGCCCAAGAGCTCTGCTGCTTCCAACCTCTGGCCAGGCACAAAGGGATTGCTCAGTAAATATTTTCAGACCCAAAGCCCGGTGTTACATGTTTATCAAATAACTTAAGAGATGGCCTTGCCCCATTTATTGGCAAGGGAGGCAGTTCTAGGATCCACTTCTTTGGATGATTTGAAGATTTTTTTTTACACTTTGTGTACAAATATGTCTGGGTGGGGGTATGTGCACATGAGTGTCAGTGTTCATGGAGACCAGAAGAGGGCATCAGATGCCCTGGAACTAGAGTTGTAGGCAGCCATGAGCTGCTTCAATGTGAGGATCAAACTTAGGTCTCAGCAAGAACTGTGTGTACCTTTAACTGCTGATCCATCGGTTCAGGCCCCATTGGATAATAGATATCTTAAAAAGGAGCAGACTATATGTGTGTACGTACACATGCATGCATGCATGTATATATGTTTGTATGTGGTTTTATTTTATTTATTTATTTTTGGAGACAGGGTTTCTCTGTAGCTTTGGAGCCTGTCCTAGAACTAGCTCTTGTAGACCAGGCTGGCCCTCAGACTCACAGAGATCCACCTGCCTCTGCCTCACGAGTGCTGGGATTTGTATGTGTGTATTCATTCCATGGCCCTCAACCAATTTCCACACGCCAGTCACGTGGTTAAGACAGTCCATTAAATCACAGGGATGCTTAGGCAAGGAATAAATACACACATGGCTCAATTATTCAACCCTTTCTATCACAAGATTGCACAAAAGCATTGTTTAAGATCTGACACAGTCGCTCCACTCTGCTTCAACCGTATTTCCTCTTGTAATATTCTGTCTCCTTTGATTGTTGCCAGATTTTGAGCCTGACTTCTGCCACTTCTCTATCCATCAGGCTTACCGCCACAGAACCTCAACCAACTCCTGTGTTTCTTACACACCCTGCAGTAAGATGGGGTGCACATCTGGAGAGCCCATTGAAGGTCACACAGAAGAATGAGGCATACATGCTCTTCAATCTGTCCTCAAGGGAGCTGTGAGAAGGTGTTCCAGAAAAGACTAAACAACTGCTAAGGAAGAAGTACCTTCCAAACTTGAACAATTCCATCCCCTGTCATGCTTTTGACCTTAAACGCTGTACCATTTAAAGATCTCTCCTAATAAGCCTCCATTCTGCATGGCTAACTGCGCATCTCAGGCAATCAGTCACATAAGAACCCTCACGACTGTGCGTGTATCAAATGGTACATTTGCTAAGATATCCTTGTATTGCCTTGACACCCTCTAAAAGCAACTCAGGACAAAACTCTGGTACTGTGATTTTGACAGACAGCTTTGCCCAATGTAATCACCAAATCAGGTTCACACAACATAATCACCAAATCAGATGGTAAGAGAATAGCTCGCTTAGCACCAATGTCTCCTAAGTTATGTGAAAAAAATAGTTTTGGCTTAAGTTATATAAATGAAAGAATATTGTGTGGCTCCAACCATCAGAGATGGGTAAACTCTACAACTTTTTACCTTACCAACCTGGAATAGTTAAAAGATAACTAGAATTTCTGAGGACGCCACCATAAATATGGAAGAAAAATGATATCCAAAGTTCATCAACTTGTACCCTAAAGTACAAAGAAAGAACTCTACTCTACAAAATTCCATTTCTTGCATCCAAAGACAGGTCAGCAACATTCACGAGAGTCTGAGGAATGATGGTGACTCACAAAAAGGGGCATTTTGGGATGGGCTGGCTCTTTATGTTCCTCCAGGTGGAAGTACACTTAGAAGCAAAATGGTTAGTTACTAGGACTTGATAATGATGCTAATTGTAAGCCTTGGGTGAGGGATCTAATTAGGTTAATGGTGAACTCAACCTAGTAAGGGTATTTTATAACACTTCTTCCCAGAGAACGATGCCCTAACTTCACATGTGTCTTGTCTATTTCAGAATATGAAAATATGCACAGAAATGGGGCATACCTTAGAGAGAGAATTATCAAGTTAGGCTTAGCAAATTGCATTGAAAAATATTAGAAAATAATGACTATAGCCCAGTGCTTTCAAAGGGTAGAGCTGTTCTCTAATGGCTGGCAGGTTTTTTTCTGAACCCCCTTCTTTCTTTCTTTCTTTCTTTCTTTCTTTCTTTCTTTCTTTCTTTCTTTCTTTCTTCTCTCTCTCTCTCTTTTCTTTCTTTTTTTGCTAAGATACAGTCAATGGTGTTATGAACTGAATTGTGTTTACCCAAATTCATAGCTTGAACACTGTATTATCATATGATTATATCTGAAGTTAAGGCCCTTAAGGCTTACCAAGGTCATAAGGGTGGGACCCTAAGCCAGCAGGATTGTGGTTTTATAAGAAGAGGAAGAAAGAGCCAGATTTGGCCTACTCACACCATGTGATGGTGCAGCAGGAAGGTGCCTGTCTGCAAGCCGGGAAGACAGCTTTCATCAGAACCAACACCTCCCCCCTCACCACCAGCTCCACTCTGGCAGCCTGCCTTGGACTTCTAGCCTTCATAATGTGAGAGAAATTTGTTGTATAAGCCAGTAGCACCCTCCCCCCCATAAGGAAAAACGGGAGGCTGAGCTGACTAATAAAGAACGGACATGTAACCCACAACCAGAAGGGGGCTAAAGCTGGATTTCTCTGTATAATAAGGAGGATAATTGTGAGAGTGGGGTCAGAGTCCTAAAGGAAGGAGAAAGCAGTTTACACTCTCATGCTGTGTGTGAAGGGGACCAGAAAGACCTCATAATACTTTTGAAGGAAGCACAAGGTCAGGTGAGGATTTCTCATGTTGTAGGCTATGAAGAGTGTGATACAAAAGCCTTTGTGTTTCTTATGAAATGTTCAGTATGACAATTTTTAAAATAATAAAGAATGCTGCAGTTATCTTGATTTTCTCATGCAAAATGAAGCCTAGACCTTAGAAAGCTTGGCATGGGGCTAGGACAGCATCACTTGAGCAAGGGGACAGATGCCACCAGCTGGATATATACACTACAGATACAATGATTCCACACTCCTTCTGTGTCATCTTTTGGGAAAGTCTCCTAACTGTGTTCCATCTGGGGTGTCATTTTGAAGAAATGAGAATCAAAATATTGTTTCTAATCTTCCATTGTCTGTGTCACTCTGGGAAACAATTCGATGCGATAGGTTGTCTCTTAAAACAAAAAAGGTAAAGACATGACTACCTTTCCTCCCAAGATCATTAGAATAAGGTAACATATGAAAATAAATGGTATAATCTAGATATATTTAATAATATATGTAAAATGGTAGTACTTATTTTTTCTTTTATTTGAAATAATTGTAGATTCACACAAAGTTACGAAATGATCACAGGGAAATCACACATAACCTTTATCCAAATTCCCAGTGGCTAAGCTTACACGACTTGAGTAAGATACCTCAGACAGGAATCTAGCAGTACAATACATGTTTAGCTATCCCTTTGTATCTGTGGAGGATGGTTTCCAGGACCCCGTGAACACCAAAATCTATGGATGCTCAAGCTCCTTGTATAAAGATGGCACAGCTTTTGCATCTGACCCACACATATCTCCCTGAGTACTTTCATTTCTATAGATTATTTTAAATATGCACTATACTACAAATGCCATGTAACTACTTGTTTTGCTGTATTGCTTGGGAATAGCATTAAGAAAAAAATCTATAGACAATTCGTACAGTTTCATTCCTTCCTGAATATTTTTGGTTCAGGGTTGGTTGATTACACAGGAGTGGAACATACATATGCAAAGGGCTGAATATAGACAGGCCTGTATCATCATATCATGAGTAGATTTATATAACCACTTCAGAAATCTAGACACTAGAATATCTTACCAATGTAAAGATCTCCCTCATGTGATCCCAGCCCTTGGTATTATTATTAATTTTTCAAAACAAGATTTTATGCTACAAAATGAAATACTTGCTCTTACAGCAAAACCCAGCATCAACAACTCTGAATATTCACATTAGAAGCAACTTCCTATTTTTTCCTCCTGGAGATCAAGTTCTCCAGGATTCTTGGGGAATTTAGTCTACTGGTTGGGTTCAGGTTCTTACAGAAGCCTAAAAGTTTCAGCCTTTAAGACGTCATTTCAGGCTGGGTAGTGTGGCACACACCTTTAGTCCCAGCACTCAGGAGGCAAAGGCAGGAAGATTTCTGTGAGTTTGAGGCCAGCCTTGTATACAAGAGCTAGTTCAGGGACAGGCTCCAAAGCTACAGAGAAACCCTGTCTTGAAAAACCATAAAAAATATTTCCTTTCAGGGTTCAAGGAAAGGTCTCCACAATAAGCTAAAGAGAGGCTACAAATCAGAGGGTTAAGAAGTCTACTCACAGCAGGTTCCATCTATCCATATTTTTAAATTCTTCTTCTTTCTCTTCTTTCTCAGTTCTATCAGTTCTCCCCATTATAAGTGTTCCCAGTCATATACATCCTTAAAACCAGCAATTCCCCAGCCATAGCAGGTTCCAGGGCTGTAATTCTTTTCCCCCACAAAAATCAGGTAAGAGTTTCCATACATACACACAGATCTGCACTGACAGCTCATAAGGGGGAGTGGCTAGTGCACATCCAGTGAGTTTCTTAACGAAGAAAGTTATTTAAGAATTAAATCATCAAGGAATTCTAGAGGAGAAGGTTAGTGCACTACACTACATTTTTAGGTGGCTAGAAAGAGCTAAAAGGTTTATTTTCAGTAAAATTATGAATAGGGCACAGATTGTTTAAATTAGCACACCACTTCTTTTCTCCCAGCATGGATAGAATCAGGTGAACAAGTAAATTACATAAATAGTCAGGGAGAAGCCATGGTTCCTGATCTGATAGCACATACACCAGACACTGCCATTTCTATGGGTCTAGGTCTGGAGTTTTGCTCTAGGCAGTAGAAAAAAAGAAGGGACCCAGGCCTCTGAATTATTAGTTCCAGGGTATGCTGTTATCAGCCATTCTGGTCATGGGGTAAAACCAGAGCAGCAGTTCAGAAAAGTAGCAATCCTATGTCCTTGGATACCTTGGACATCTTAAATGGAATGCTCTTTCCTAGACCCTAAGCTCTTACCAAACACCTGCTGATAAAGATAATCACAGGAAGGCAGATCTCTGCATTTACCTTGGAGAGAGGAACGAAGGCCTGGCAATGAAAACTGTTTTCATATGTAGCTAGGGGGAAACCTATGATCTAAGGACCAGGTAAGTCTGATGCACTCTGAAATGTTTCAGAGGGACCACTGACTAAGGATCTTGAGAACCTAGTGTCTATCTACTCTAAAACCAACATACAAAGTCCTTGTTTACTCAAATGATACCCATCTTTCAAATAGTACCTGGTTACTTCCTGGCACACATCAAGATGTACAAAGCATCTTGTCTGAAGGAAGATGCAGGGTAATTTACCCATAATGAAATCTCCTGGCAATAATGATCCACCAAAGCAAGTGGTACTAGTAGGATTCTATCTTGCAAAGAAAATAACTCCCCATGACTTATGAAGAAAAATAAAGCCAATAAAACAGCTGTTTTTGACACTAGGTACTGAGGAAATTGTGGTAATGTTTCTTAAATTGCCTTTTCTTTTGGTCTAAGAAATCTTTGAGTTTTTTGATGGACCATGTTGGTTATTTAAGAGAAGATTCTCTTGGCTCCTGTTGTTTTCTGAGCCTGGTTCTCCAGCCTTATTGACCACCTGCTAGGTACCCAGTAGTTTTCTCAAATATTCCTGTTCTCTTCTGGTTAGTTGCAACTCCATGTTGTTCAATAGTAATAGATTATAAAATGCAGAAACACCCAAGATTTCACAGAGAAAGAATGAAAGTGTACAGCAGAGGTGGCTCACTGTCTCCACACCTTCACTGCACTATCCTTTCTGCTTAGAGACTCTATTTCCCAGACTCTCTTGCAGCTAGGTAGGGTCATTTTTGATAGGAGCACAGGTATATCATATCCTTCTATCTATTAACTATTTTGTGTTGCCCATAATATTGGCTAACAAAACTAGCTAGGAATGGTAGGACACTTGGAAGAAACTGGTGTCTTTGGTGATAACTATTGAGCTATGATAATGACTCTGGATTGCTTGCAGACAATCTTACGGAATAGAAAGCAAGTTTGTTTATGCCTCCTGTTAGTTGGTGTCTCTTTATATCTAGTCAATTCTAATTTTAACATATGTGAAGAAATAAAATGTAGGAATTTGGACCCAGGGTCCCATGGCTTCTTAAGGTTCTAAAGGAAATACCAGGTGATTTCTAGTTTATGTCCTCATACCCATTTTAATTTTATGGTAGTGACCATCCCTGTCACCTGTTGCCAGATATTGTTACATCTTACTAACTGTACTTGACAATAATTGTTTCATGTATAATCCTACTTTTGCATGCAAAAGCATTATTCTGGAAAGAGGTCTGTAAACTTCAACTAATTGAGGGAAGGATGACACCCTGGTCACAAAGCTGTAGTACCGCCAAGCAGTGATGGTAGCACAGGAACATACAGTCCTGCATGTCAATATCAATGCAGGTAATCACCATAATTTACACGCTTGCGTCTCATGTGTCCACTGAAAATGAACTTATCCAATGAGCATTAGTGGAGGATGAGGCTTCCAGGTTACTGGCATTCTATAATGTTATGTTCTCCAGATTCACTTCCTTTGTTTTAACTGTTAGCCCCACCCCCACACTGTACTGGACAGTGTCATGTGCTTTGGCTCATTCTTGACCTGTTCCTGTAGTTTCTATGCTCACAGTAAGCATAGACATTTTGAGTATCTAAGGTAGGAAGAGAATCACACAGTGAATGTCACTGCCACTTTGCTTGTTTCCTGTGGTGCTAAGGATGGGCTCCAGGGCTTTGCTCATAGAAGGTAGGGAGCGCTATCTCTGAGCTATATCCAGAGTCCCTTTTTACCTAAATATTTTTGAGACAAGCCTTTATTAAGTTGCCCAGGATGGCCATGAAGTCACTATGTAGCCCAGGGAAGTCTTGAATGTACAACCCTCATGCCTCAGCATCCAAGTAGCTGGGACTACAGACTTCCACCAACAGGCCTGA
>LOEQ01001678.1:111808-138577 GCA_001685075.1 Bramus lutescens | reverse complement strand
ACTTTTGAGGACTGAATATCTACTGGGGGTTACCATGGTTACTGGGCTGACTCCTACTGGAATGCTGACTGGAAGTGGCATTGAGTTTATCAGATCTCAGTGAGGCAGTAGTATAGAGACTGATGCTACTTGTCACAGTTCCTTTCTTCTATTATCCGAGGGATGCCTCCTTATTCCTCCCCTAATAGGTGTGGCCTTCTCTCCCTTCCTCCTCAGTAAGAGAGAGATGTATTGATCTCATCCAAGCACAGTGTAATTTGGACAACATTGGGAAGCTGTGTATTTTTCAGGCCACCATCTCTCTGAGGCTGAAAGGGAGGTGGCATACAGGATGGACTTGGGCTGTATACAGGATGGACTTGGGCTGTATAGATGTGCTGTTTGGTTCTATGATGCTCACAGTAAAAAAGGGTGAACTAGACACAGCCTGCTGAGTACAGTGTGAATGAGCTTTTAGGGCCAAGGCTCCTCACGCTGAAAATTCCCTCCCTTAGTTGATTGAGCATCCTTG
This sequence comes from Bramus lutescens, assembly GCA_001685075.1. Taxonomy (NCBI): domain Eukaryota; kingdom Metazoa; phylum Chordata; class Mammalia; order Rodentia; family Cricetidae; genus Bramus; species Bramus lutescens. The sequence continues at coordinate 138,066 of LOEQ01001678.1, read as the reverse complement.
CTCCTCACTGGGATGTACACCTCATCCAACGCACAGTCAACAGAATGACAGGAAGTGTAATGGAGTGGACGGCATTGCAGGGAAGCAGCAGCCCCTGCATCCGGACCTCACTGAAAGCTTCAGGTGGGAGGACCAGAGTGATGAGTCAGCCCTGTTCCCATTTCCCCCGGAAGGTAATTGGGTTTCCATTAAATGCTGATGTGTTCTCATTACCAGAGAGTGTGCAGAGAGAGAAAGAAGCAGGGGAGTGTTGGGAGGGCTTTTCCATCTGAGCCGTGTCTGCTTCTGAAAAAGCTGCTTGTTTCCACCCACGTTCAGTGGGAGCCCACCATCTCAACCAGAACAGCTGCCCTAAAACAGACAATGCACACCGCCGAGGGTGGAGAGAAAGGAAGCTCTTGACCTCTGTTGTTAGGAATGTTGTTGATGCCTCAAGAGGGTTGTAGTTGGCTCAGCTGGTAAAGAATGCCTGCCACCAAGCCTGCTGACCTGATTCCCATCTCCATGACCCACATAGTGGAAACAGAAAGCAGATTCCTGTAAGTTATCACCTGTTCTCTGTCCATGAGCTGTACTACACATGTGTGCACATGCACACACATACAACAATAAATGAATAAACAAACAAACAAATGTCAGATCTAAAGAATATGCCTAAAGGGTATAAAACTAGGTGCACACAGGGTCCAGCCTCTCCTGGATTTATATCTAAGAAGATGGTATCGGCATAACAAATAGCCTCCTGCCAGTTCCCATTTGTCACTGTGAGATTCACAGGTGCTGACAAAATCAACCTGGGGCTGGCGGGATGGTTTAGTAGGTAGAGGAGGTGCTTGCTATAAACACTGGAGTTTGAGTCTCAGAATTCACATGGTAGAGACAGAGAAATGATATGATCATATGAACAATATCAACATAAATATTGTAGTCCACAGATATATACCATCATGGTAATCACAGCTTCTGAAGCAGAGGGAAAGCTGTCATGCTCCTTTATGTGCTGGTAGCCAGTTTCCACTGGGATCAGAAACTGAGAATGGGTGCCCAGGATGGTCACACTCCCTACATCTACTTAGCTGGTCTGGCAGAGGGAGGTGGGGCAAGGGGAAGAGAAGTGGATGGAGATCAAGGCAGGGCTTCATTGTGTAGCCCAAGCGGTGCTGAAATGTACTATGTAGCCCAGAGGGCTTTGAACTTAAGGAAATCCTTCTGTCTCAGCCCTGCTTAGTGTTAGGATTATAGGTGTGAGATTTTATGCTGGAAACCTTCAGATATTATCAACTACCCATCTCTGGGTAAAGTTTCAACTTTACCAAAGACTGATAATGTGAGGGAAAGTGCCATCATTATCTGATGCTGGTACAAAAACTAGGCCGATCCCATTACCTAGCATTAGCTCCTAGCATTAGCTCCTAGCATTAGCTCCTAGCATTAGCAGCTCGTGTCTTAACTCACTGGGCCATGAAGCCATCAAAACCCCTGGTGGTGTATCTAAGTGCTCAAGAATCCTTTCAGAATCCTTGGACCAAACATAAGGTCTGCTTTGCCTTGGAGACTTGTGTGGAGCCACTGCATCTCAGTGACATCAGGCTCAGGCTCCCTACTGATGGTTGTGCCCTGTAAGTAGGAAAGAAGCACCTGGCATCAGGGCCGTCAAGAGAGCCTTGTGTGCATGAGCCACGGTAATGTGTGTACTCATCCACCTGAAGCATATCTGCAATGTGGATGCCGATTATCCACACTTTCCCTGCATTTGAGAAAATCAACACCAAACTTCAGGTCACTGTGCTGTGCTCTCAAATGCATCCATACACAGCCCTACAATAACAGCGGTCCTCAAACATCTCCTCAGTGAGAAAGGATGGAGAAGCGGAGGAGGAGCAAATGACCTGCTCTTGTTTCTATGGGCTTCTGGATCATTCATACAAAACAGAATTGCCAGTGAAAATAAAGCTTCCCCCTAAACATTTAAAGAACTATTTTCTTTAAAACTACTTTTTACATTTGTTTATTTATTTTATTGTGTCTATGTGTGCACATGTGTGTGCACCTTGGTGCCCATGCTGGGTTCAGAGGACAGCTTTGGTCAATTCTCTTCTATCACCATGTGGGTTCCAGGGGTCTAACTCAGATCATGAGAAGAGCTTTTAATGGCTGAGCCATCTTGCATGTATGCAAAGTTAGATTGTGAATATCAACTATATGTAATTTGTATTTGTCAGTCATACTTACTTTGTGCTAAAAAGACTAAGAATAAAGACAGCACTGAGTCCTTAGCCTAGAGGATCTGATTTGATTGCAGGAAGTAGAAAACTTACTGAAAACATTTCCAGAAAAGTGTATTTTCCACAGATGTAGACAATTCTTAAGCACCTGGCTAGGGGATTCTGGGAAGGAGTGCACTGGAAATAACCCACCCATAGGACAGCAGCCTCACTGGCAGATACCTCATCATAGGAGCGTCTGGATTTTAACTTTGAAAAAGCAAACAAGACTCTACCATCCAAGGGCACAGCAGTGACTCCAGCAAGGGTGTTTCACAAGGATTCCCCCCGCTGGTTCTAACCTGCAGACAGGGGTGATTGAGGTGATATGTTGTTGGCTCTACACTTATGGCCATGGAAAGACTTAAAATACAGCCCTAAGATTTTAATGTTCTGTGACTGCTTTACTGCCCAGGTCGTTACTTCTCAAGGTTCCAGCCACATCATCAAAATTAAAGTCATCCCAGACATTTCATTTTGCTGCATTCTCAACTTTACACAAGTGGCTTTGTGATTTGTGACCTTCTACCATGACAGTCAGAGACGGATTAGTTAGAGATAAAAGGCGGGTTAGTTGTGAATGAATCAGTTTGTCCTTTTTTATATTAAAATGACAGAGCTTGCATACACTGATTCCTGTGTATTAGGCACTGATGCATGGCAAAGAAAAAGGTTTTCGGGCCATCAGGCCTTGCACAATTGCAAGACAGGGAAGTATAAGGGCAAATCAGAAGAGCTGAATCCTTAGCAGGGAAAGCAAAAGAAAAGCCATGAACAGCTTGCAGAAGCTAATACGTAGCCTTAGCTGCATGACCAGCAGATGAGACCCTGAGTGATATGATGGGAAGGGAGGGCCAGGAAGGGATCTGCAATAAACCCAAGGAACCAAGGAATTCCAGAGAGGTTTGGCTATAGCCAAGGAAAGGAGGTGTCATAGGAGGATAGGACATAGGAGAAGGCTCGCTTAGAGAGGGTTAAGTGGGAGCAGAGGGGAGGGAGAGAAGGGAAGAGAGAAAGAGGAGAGAGAGAGAGAGAACAATCTCCCTGGAACCCATGCAAAAATGATGAATGGGGCTATAATTTTGCCCACCCAGAGGACACCTTACTTTTTAAGGATTTACTTTTATTATTTTTAATTACTTGTATGTGTTTGTTTGTGGTGAGGGTATGTGCCCGTGAGTGCCACCAGTGCCCATGGAGGCCAGAGATGTTTGGTACCCTTGCAGCTGGAGTTAACAGGCAGTTACAATCTGTCTGATGTGGGTGCTGGCAACTGAACTCAGGTCCTCTGCAAAAGCAATACATATGCTTAGTCACTGAGCCATCGCACTAGCCACAAGCACCTTACTTTAATGGCTAAAAAGGCTGTGCATGGGTGGACCAGCAGTAGCTCTGAGAACCATGGCTAGTAAGGCTGGGCTTGGCAGAAGGTCTGTGTTTCCTTTTCGCCTTCTCTAGTTCTCACAGAGTAACCTCTCAGGGGTCTTTCTTTCCATGTTAATCTGAGCTGAGAGGGGCCTGGACTCAATGCTGCTCTACAATCTAAGGTTCGGAGGGTGGCTGAAGTCCTGAGGTCCCAGGTGAAGGAGAAAATCTCTGCTTCCTTGGATGGTGACTGAAGACAGTTCTGGAGGAACTGGCCACACGAAGGCACCTTTGGCCCAGAATCAACTGGAAACCACTTGGGCTAGCACGCCTTCCACACCTTCAGCTTTCGGCAAAGGGAAGCTCTCTACAGACCATGACAATCCTTGTCATGATTTTTGTTCTTGTTTTTAAATACGATTTTGACCTTTAATTAACTTTTTAGGTTTATCAGAAGGAAGACTGAGACAACACAATATCTGTGCTCAATACGGCAAAGCAAACAACAGCACCTTGGGATAACCACATCTGTCTATGTGTGCTGGAGACCTCTCAAAATTATACTTTATCATGAGAAATTGTCCTGTTCTCAAAAGAAATAAGAATAGAAAATAAGCAAGTGGATTTAAAAAAGTAATCTAATTTGGTCTGGTTTATCAGATTTTAAGAACTAAGAGTGGGCCATGTTTTTGTTTGTTTGTTTTTCAATGCAGGAGTCTGGATCCAGGTCCTTGTGCATGTCTGACAAGCACCCTGCCACTGAGACACATCCCTGGACCCCCAGTCTAAAGTCACATGTAGTTTTAATTTATACAGTATTTCTACTTTACAAGCTTTAGCTTGTTCAAAGGGGTGGGAGAAGAGGGAAGGGGGAGGGAGAAAGAGAGGGAAGAAGGAAGGGGAGTTAGCTTTCCTTCTTTCTGCACACTGGATTTGATTCTTGGGTTCTGTTGACTTCTGTACTTCAGTGTTTGCAGATGAAGCAACTTGAAACTTGTGTTTTCTGAGACTGAGAGTATTGCTTGGAATGGGGACTTTTACTGCTCATGGAAGCAGGCGTGGCAATGGCTGAGGAGAAATAGACGAGAGGGTCTGGAGACTGGCTAGGCAGTGTCACCGCTTATGTGCTGCAGATTGACTTCTATTGTTATTCCTGGTACAACTGTGGCGGATGTTGACACTGACTGTATATTGTGATTTCTGGTAGCAACTGTGGCGGATGTTGACATTGACTGTATATTGTGATCCCTGGTAGCAACTGTGGCGGATGCTGACACTGACTGTACTATTGTAATTCCTGGTACAACTGTGGTGGATGTTGACATTGTCTGTATATTGTGATCCCTGGTAGCAACTGTGGCGGATGCTGACATTGACTGTACTATTGTGATTCCTGGTAGCAACTGTGGTGAAACTTCATCCTCAGCTCACAACACAGAGCACCTCACCCTCTGGCATTATCTAGGAGATAGGAATGGCTTTGTGTAGATGAGCCTAGTTTTGATGTGTTCCTGTGTAGAGTGGATCACCAGAAAGGCATACCACAGTTATGCACCCTGTCCTCTGGCTAAAGGACTGGGCTATTAAATGATCATACCCATGAACTATGAGATTTGGAAGCTCCCTGCTGCTGAATGCATGGAGAATGGTGAACCTGGAGGAGGTGTGGAGGTTCTTTGCTCTCCCCATATGTCGCCATCTGAAAGCTCACTTGTATCCTCTGTAACCTCCTTGATAATAAATTGGGAAATTCAAGGTAGGCATTTCCCTGAGATCTGTGAGCTATTTCTATAATGGCTGCACATGAGGAAGAGGATTGTGGAAAGCTCCAGTTTCTAGCTGGCCACTCAGAGGAGGCCTGGACTTGCAGCTGGCATCCGAAGCATCAGAAACAGGTCAGACATGCAGGATTGAATCCTCAACATGTGGGACCTGACTCCGAACCTAGACTGACAGTGTCAGAGATGGGTTAGCCTGAAGGAATTACAGCTATGGGGAAAGTGGAGGATGGGGTGACCACCAACTCTTACTGCGCAAGATCAGCACTGGAGTCCTGCCTCTTCTATCCACATGCCCAAAGGACCATTTGACACTGTCTTTATACAGACCTTCCCATGGAGAGGAACACCTCCTGAGCATTATGAATGGCAGACACCTGACGAGGACAGTACTGACCCCAAGTCAGAGCTCAAGGCAGAGCAGAAACGGATGGAGAGGGAAGCTGAAACATGGTCAGTCCCTTACCGTAGTGTGGGATGATGGCCCAGGCCATGGCTGACGCGTAGATTCCACCAATCATCCAAAACATGCAGAGCCAACTGAGGTGCTCACCCCGCTTCTCCCGAGCTAGGACTTCAGCGAAGTAGGAGAACACGGTAGGAATGGCGCCTCCAATCCTGCCAAGAGGTGCAGAGAACACATGAGATTGGCCTGGAACAGCTAAGGTGAGGTGGGAAGGGCAAATCCAAAGCCAAGGCTAGCAATGCATATTCTCCCCCACTCCTGGCACAGCAAGCGAGGTGCATTTTCTATCATTTTATAAGTGTCCATGGCGAATACAGGTGCTTTACTGTCTCAACCCAAACTTGGAATTGCAATTAAGTTATGTGGGCAGAAGGTGGCAGTGGTTCCCCCCACTAATGTGGTTTACAGCTTTGCTTGCAATTCAGAATGGGTTTGTGCTCAGTGGATAGTCTACATGATATTTATTAAAAGTTACAACATTCTGGTGTTTTTTTTTTTAAATAAGTACCTTAATCGATTCATTAAAAAGAAGAGAAGCACTGTGATGTGTCTCATCCATATGACTGGTGGGAACTTTGGGCTCTGATGTAAATACCTCTAGAGGGCTGTCTGCCATCTTTAGTCCCTGCTCCCTCACAGCAGGGCTGATGTGCTTTGTTGGCAGACATATTGACAGGCTCACCTCCTAGGTTGGTTCTAACCTTTATCCAGGGATAAGACAGCTGAATGAGTACAAACATAAAGGTTTGTACCAAGTATGGTATTTTTTTTCATTCTTTTGACTTTAAAGTATTTTACTGTATATATATATATATATATATANTAGTGTGTGTGTGTGTGTGTGTGTTTGTACATACATGTGGGTACCCATGGAGACCAGAATAGAGTGTCAGATCTCCTGGAACTGGAGTTACATATAGGTGCTTGTGAATCCCCCTTGTAGGTTCTTCCAACTGACCTAGGGTTTTCTAGAAGAGCAGCAAGCATTCTTGAACAGTGAGCCATTTGTCCAGCCCCCTAGAAAGGGTACTTATAAGAGCCACTGACTGTCTTGAAGCTATAGTGTGACTAGTGGGTAAACCATTCAAGCGAAAGACTCACATGTTGACACTACACAATTAAAAATTTGTCTGCTTGCTGGGCAGTAGTGGCACTCGCCTTTAATCCCAGCATTCAGGAGGCAGAGGCAAGCGGGTCTCTGTGAGTTCGAGGCCAGTCCCGTCTACAGAACAAGTGCCAGGAGAGGCTCCAAAGCTACACGGAGAAACCCTGTCTCGAAAACAACAACACCTATAACAATACATTTTTCCAGAAGCAAAGACCTGTATTTTGAGATTTGCATTTTGTTTACAGCCATCTTAAGTTTACAAGAAAGATATTCACCTTTGCAGGCAAGTTCTGGACCTAGGACTTTAGCCTAGAGAGACCTGTAGGCACCAGGCTTTTAGAAAACATTAGCATTTTCCTTTGTTAGTCAACATCACAGACCCTCAGTATTTGTCTATCAGCTAGGGATGTTTCTAGGCCTGAATTCTTGCAGACCTGACACCCCTTCCCTCCCCCTTGCCCGTTTGCTATACAACAGCTTCTGAGAATAATAAATGGCAGTTTGATCAGAAATCCTGTCTTGCCATCATTTTCCTTGTCTCTTGCCCCTCCATTCCTCTCCCCTAGGTTTATTAGGGACCACCGTTCATATCCTGCTGGCAGGGATAAAATTTGTCTACTCTAGTAGGCAAATCATAGATTTCATTCTAATTTCAAAAAATCTTGACCCTAAATTTTGGAACAACTGCCTCAGAAAGTATTATTTATATTTTCTTCAAACTATTATCTTAAATGTATTGTTTTAGGCCAGGTTGTGGTGGTACACACCTTTAATCCTAGCATTCGGGAGGCAGAGGCAGGAGGGTCTCTGTGAGTTCGAGTCCAGCTTAATTTATGGAGCAAGTTCCAGGACAGCCAAGGCTACCCAGAGAAACCCTGCCTTGAAAAACCAAATATATGTGTATATGAAAATATATATAATACACATATATACACATATCACACACAAACATATATATATATATATATATTGCTCAATGTTGGATTGTACGTGCCGCAGTTGATAGAGAAGGTCATCAAGATGCTAAGCCTTCATTTTCCAACAAAGCAGAGGGGTTCAGCTTTCTTGAAAAACACTGACACCCAGCTAGCTCACTCCAGTTACTTTATTCAAACATAAAAGGTTAAATGAGGCTGGGAAAGGTTCCAACTAACAAAGTTATCTTGTTCTTGCTGCCCATGAAAGCAGACAACCCACACAGATCTTAGTCCCTTTCGATCATGGCTAGCTGGGAGTGTTTAGCCAGGGCTGCCAGGAGTGTCTTAGAACCAAGGTCAGTGCAGCTGAAAACTCTCCCATAGCACCAAGTGCAGAGTCTCCAGAGAGACATTTCTCCAAGGTTCAAATGGTCTCAAAACAATTTCTTAGCCTCTATTGATTAACTCAAACATAGCAAAGGCTTTGCTGAAACATTTCTCTCCAAGTCAGACAGAAAGACTCTGCTAAACATGTCACTTAAAGCTGGACATAAAGGCTTTACTTACATATCACTCCATATACATACATGTGTGTGTATACACACATATAAAGGTGTGAAACAACATAACCAGGGTGTAGCACTAGCTCCTAGAAATCTAGCCTAAAAGTATGTATTCCTCCATTTATGGCACCATAAGGTAAATTGCTATTGACATTTCAAATAATGTAATGTCAAAGAGTAAAACACGTCCATCCATCTAGCAACTGATTTTTGTTGAGCCTTTAATACAATAAAGGACTATTAGTCATGCCTTCAGCAAATGCAATTTAAGGAAAGGTCATTTCGCAGCAAATTGGCCTGACCAAATGAACCACCAGATGTATAATTCTTCACATTAACTGGGAGGTCAAATACGGCATGGTTTTAAGTATCTGTCCCACTTACGATGATGCTGCAGTCATTCTCTAGTGGACACGGACAGGCTGCTCAGCTCAGTGCATTCAGTCTATGAGCCATGAAACCAGTTTAGTAATCTCTATAGCTTCTTAGGAAATATGATTGAAGTGAAAGAAAGTACTTGATGGCAATTTAAGTAATAAGGAAAAGTTTAAGTCCATTCCATGAAAGCTTTATTTCTAGAAACATTTATGGTGTACATTAACATATATAATTATACTCATTATGTACATATTTTCATGTGTACCAAAATGGGTCATATCTGTCTTCCTTTTATTTCCCTCTCTCCTTTTGCCCTCCTCTCCCTTCCTTCCTTACCTGGTTTCCTAGTGCTAGGGATCAACCCCAGGGCCTTGTGCATGCTTTGCAATCACAACACAATATTCCCCAGACCCACAGTGCATTTCTTGGTAAAAATCAGCAAGTTCCTTAGTTAAAGCCTTATTTCTTTTTCTCTAGGCTATAAATACTATGACTACATAAAATTTCTAATGGACAACTTCAAAAAGTATTCTGATGAAAGACATGGTGATTAACATCAGCCCACACATGGGCGGCCACCAGGTCCCAGTCTACCTACCAAATCCTCAAACGAAAAACATGCATGTGGCAGGCAGTGAGAGCTGGCTGGCTCCATACCACAGTAGACTCATAATTCTGCTTGTTGTTTTTATTTATTTATTTATTTTTGTGAAGCTCATGCCAGGTCGCTTTTAAAATTCAACAATGTCTGAACAGGTTTTAGATGGTTTCGTAACAACACACCGTTTGAGTGGGAAATAGAATGTTTCCCTCACAAATCATGTCACGCTGAGTACCTGTTCTGTAGTATTGCTGCCCCCTCATGTGGTGTGTGTGTGTGCCTGTGCACACATTACTGTGCATGAATATGGGTGTGCATTTGGAGGTCTGAAGACAACTCCTGGTGTTGGCCCTTACCTTCTGCCTGTTTGAGACAGAATCTCTGTGTTAGTTGGCTTGCCAATGCATATGACAGGGTGGCTCTCCTGCAAGCTTCCCAAGGGTCTCATCGCCACTTCCCACCTCTCTGGATGCTCACACTGTGCATCCAGATTTCACATGGCTTTGGGGGATTCAAATTCATCCCCTCATGTTTTCACACATGATAAGAGCGTTTACCCACTGGGCCATGTCTCTAGCCCTGGCATCAGTTTTCAGGGCATAAAAGAATCTCGAGTTTTGATGGACCCTTCACATCCTAATTAAGAGTTCATCAGGATTCTGGACACTCTGAATGGGACGGCTATAACTCATACTTCATGAAAGCAAAATTACATGCCAAGATACGTCAGGCACCTTGAAACTGAGATAAATGTATTCCGGCATGACTAAAAATTTAAGACTACCTATTAGTTTTCATTAAGTCAGAGTTAAAAAAGAGAAAAATGTTGTCTCAGTAATCAGGCTCATTTTTGATGCACTGCCTTTTTCTAAGGTGGTCCTTTGTTCATGGATGACTCTCAATCTGTTTGTACACCAGGCTGCAAGGAATCCTAAATAAGGATAAATGAATCTGAGCACTTAGTCAGTCCTTTGCAAAATTATCTATTCTCCATGATCTATAAAACAATCCAAACACCCACTCTCTTATAGGGGGCTGGCCGTCTATTTTAGGGAAAATATTATCATCTTCTGTAGCCTGCTCTTTTCAGAGGAAAATCATCCCCTGTGCTGCCATATTATCTGTCTCTGATATTTTATACTCCATTCAAGGTGAAGGTGGAAACAGCCTGGTGTGTGTTTTGTCCCTGGTACCTGGCCCAGTGGGCATGAACCACATATTTACTCCTAAGATTTTCAGACTTTTCCATGTTGAAGTAGGCACACCAGCTCCCCTGGACTGTGCTATTCTGATGACTTAAACATCCTGGAAAGCAAGGGCATGCACCCCTTCCTAAATCAGTCTGACCACAAAAGAAGCTGAGGACACTGAGATACAAGTCCTGAGCCAGCACACTTCCCAGTGTTCTGAGTCATTGTGTGTCTTAGTCAATGTGACCACCCTTCCCCCAAATGCCTTGGTGGTCCTTATCGCAGGAAGAGTTCACTTGGGGCTGATCAGAAGGTGCTGGGCAATCCTGATGGACATTCTAGGAGATTCTAAAACACCTGATCTCTTTCATAAAAATGTGATAACTGCAATAATTATCATCAATAAAAATTTCTTGATAAGAGGCAAAACAGGTGCACTCATGTCTTGGAAGTATAATTTAGTTTCTACAAAAACTGACTATGGCAAAATAAAACTGCCAACAGCCCTCCTTCTAATATTTGCAAATTAAAAAATAAAGGTTTTCTGTTGCTGTTTTACTGCAACATTTTTTGGTCTAATCAGATTTTACCATAAAGAAAAACAGCAACAATAAATATGGACCAAGACAAGGTAGAACCTTAGACACTGCTGGTGATAATGTGAGTCAGTTAGTCATGATAGAAATCAATATTCTTGGGTTCCTCAAAAACCCAAAAATTAAACTACCACACACAATCCAACTCTTTCAGTTCTTGATGTTATACCAAAGAAGTCTAATCTGGCATACCCCAGTGGCATCTGCACCTCCATGTCTACAGTGCACTGTTGATAGCAGTCCAGATGTGGAACAACTGTCCATCAGCTGTTAATAGTCTGGGTTGGGTGCTCATCTTTTCTCGGGAGCTGTTCTATTTGTGAATGGATAAAGAGAGCATGGTGCATCTTCACAACAGAGCCAGCCGTATTCAGCCATGAAGAAGGATGAGATCGTGTGATTTGTGGATGGTAAAATAAATAAGACTCAGAAAGACAAATATAGTACGTTTTCTTTCAAATACAGAAATAAATGAACAAAACAGTACGTTTAACACAAAAACAGAAGGAAGACACTCTGGGGGAGGAAGCAGGACTATGGCGGGTGGTGGGGGGGTCAGACAAGAGCAGGTAGTAAGGCAAATGCCAGCAAAGCACAATGATACACATGTATGAAAACAACAAAATCCATATGCTAACTAAAAAGGTCAAATACGAGGGGAAAATACACCTCATATTTGTTTTTGATGATGATGTTTAACACATTAGGATATAGTTTATGAGAACACAACAAAGATAAATATTTTGGTGGGAGTTCTCACAGGCCATGGATTGGAAGCTCTTAAAAGTGGTTTTGGTTTTTGTGTTTCTCCTTCGACCCATGGCTGTGGATGACTACAGATGTCTAGAGCTATCCAGAGGCAATGTGAATTGTTATAACTCAGGATGTGCTTCTGGCATCATGGAGGTAGAGGCGGGGGAGGGTGCTGAGCATCTCTCAATGTACAGGACATGTCCCCAGGAAGAAGGAATTTCACAGCCTAAAGCATTAACAGTGCTAAGGATGAGAAACAATTACAGTGAATGGAGATTTAATGTGAAAAATATAATTAGTTTCATTTTAAAACTCCATAATGCAAAGATTGAATAATTATTTTTAATACTATTTGATGGGTGAGACATCCCTAAATTTTCTTACTGAGGAAACTTATTGTTCATTATATCATGATAGCTGTTATTAAAAGCTGCTCAAGGTCCTTTCTTTGCAGAATCTGTGAGGGAATGTTTACAAAAATGAAGCAATCAGAGCAGTAGTTTATAAGGAACTTCCTCACTATCAGACATTAAATACCTCTTATGAGCTTCCAAAAATGTCAAATCTTAATTATCCTTGGTGATGGAGGCACAGAAGGAATAACCATTGAAATCCACATTATGCAGGGAGAAAACTATCCAGCAAAAATTTATATAAACTTGCATAACTGAACTTGAATGTTGATAACTGGCAGTTTAGAGTTGGGAAAATAAAGTTTTAAATAATTAATAATACTAATTTTGGTAAGTAACATTAACCTTAGATTTTTTTTACAACATTTATAAAACTATAAAAAGGAGGTATAGATTTAAACATATTCCTGGAGTAAGTTGGGACTTTCCTCCATCATACAGACCTTGGGTGTGTGCGTGATTCAATGTGAGAAATACCATAGAACATATTCACTTATTTTTCCCAGTAACTAAGATGAAATCACAAAAGGGACACTGGGTAAGACAATGAGCACACCAGCATTGAAGGCCAGATTCCCCCTCTTTTGGGAAATGTGATGCAGGTAAGTTGACTCAGGTTAGTGCAGCAGGTGATGGAAGATGCCAAAGATTACTAGCTGCATAAGCTTGACCTTCCTGACTCCCTCAATGCTCCAGTCCAGATTGGGGGTATGTTTGCCGGGGTACCATGTCACACTAGCTGTGCTGGCTGCTAGGACACAGTGAGTTTTCTCCAAAGACTCATGTGCTCCAGGCTTTCTCTCCTTCCCATCCAGTCTTGACAGGGGACAGGATTGTTGAGGTGGAATCTAGTGGGGTGTCGTGTCATTGGGAGTGTGCTCTGGTAGGGAGTATTTGAACCAACATTTTCCAGTCTTTTTAAAATATTTCTTCTGGTTTTTGATATTACAATATAATTACACTCTTCCCCCTTCCCTCTCCTGCCTTCGAGCTCTCTCCTAAAGCCCTCCTTGCCCTCATTTAGATTTCATGGCCTTCCCCCCCCACAAATTGCTCTTATGTGCATATATGTTTACGGTTATACATATGTATATTTCTAATTATAATCTGCTCAGTCTGTACACGGATACTTGCATGCATGTTTTCAGGGCTGACTATTTGGTATTGGGGGCCAACTGATGTGTTCTCCCCTGTAAAGACTCTCACTCTCAGCATTCCTTAGTTGCCTGGAATTTTGTGTAGGGCTGAGGCCTTATGTTTTTCCCCCATCCACTTTGGGTTGTCTATTGTTGTCTTTGCTCAGCTCATGTTTAAGCAGTCATGTTGGTGAGGCGTGATAAGTGTAGCTTCTGGCATTAATAGGAGACACAAGCTCACAGTAAACTCCCTCATCTTCTGGTTCTTATACTCTTTCTGCTTCTTCTTCTACAACAGTCCCTGAACCTTACGTGTGCAAGTTGCTCTGTAAGTGCATCTATTGGGCCTGGGCCACAACTCAATATGTTGACTGGTTATGGTTTTTTCTAATGGTCTCTGTCCTTGGCAAACAGGGTTTCCTTGACGAAGGTAAGGTCTTCACTTATCTGTGGGCATAGGGACAAATATTTAGAATGTAGTTAGGGATTATGCTGGTTCGGTAAAGTAGTGGTTGCATGCTTTCCTTCAAGATCTATCTTTTTTGACTTCCGAGATTCTATGAGGTGAACCACAGGCTACCTGCTTTTAGATGTGCTGCCTTGTCATAGGCCCAAAAGTAACAGAATCAATCAGCTATTGACCAAAACCTCCAAAACAGTAAGGCTCCAGTGGCACAGCACCTCCAACAAGAGCACACCTTCCCAGATAATTCTACCACCTAGGGAACAAACATTCAGCTACATGAGCCTTATGGAAGTCACTCTCATTCAAATGACTGCAGGATTCTACTGAGTAATTTTGTTCCTCTTTCAATTCTTTAAAAAAAAGTGACAAAGAATAATTTCACTCTCGGGCTCAGGCAGTGGTAAAGTAAGCTCCTGAAGACCTGAGTTCGCATCCTCAGCACCCACGAGCTAAGCCAGGCATGAAACAAACTCCTATAATCCCAACACTCAGGGGCAGAGACAGGTGGATTGTGGGCAAAGAATTGCCAGACAATTTAGCTGAAACTGTAAGCTTCAGGTTCAGTGAGAGATCCTGCCTCAAAAAACAAACACAGCAGAGAAAATATAAAGGAAAACATCCAGTTGTAAATCTCTGGGCTCCCCACAGACACCCAATGAGTGAGCATACCCACAAAAATACGCATATATGTGTATACAACACAAAACACACACATATAAAGAATACTTTAATGACTTTAATTCTAGTTTTTCACAATGTAATTTTCAAATAATCTTTTACCTCTACCTTGCATTTTTGTTAGGAAGTGGGAAATTATGTGAGAATGTAATTGAGGAGGTTGAGGAATAACCGTAAAGCCACATGTCCCACACAGATGATAAGCAGGGTTCTTCAAAACCCACCAGGAGTATGCAGACCTGGCAGCTTTTATTAAGACAAGTATTACGGACATATACAAAGAACAGTGGATGGTGTAGACTATGCCAGGCATCACAGCCACAAATAACTTCCCTGGAAAATAGCCTGTTAATCCTTGCTGAGAATCAACAGAAAGGAGGGAGAATACTGTGCTGCCAGTCAATTTACACAGCAATCCGGAAGCAATTGGTTATGCTTTAAACTGTACCCAGAGATAGAAACAATCCAAGCAACAGCTCAAAATACGTCAGTATTTATTTTTAACTTTTAATTTTTTGAGGAACCTCTACACTGCTTTCATAATGACTGCATTAGCTTGCATTTCCATATGATGCAGCTCTTGGGCATAGACCCAAAGTAGTCCATATTCTATCATAGAGACACTCACGCATCCATGTCTATGGCTGCTCTAGCTTAGATGAAACAGCATAAATGGCAAACTGTAGAGCAGGCTAGGTTGACACAGAAGACGAGAGTGCTATGTTGATTAGAAGGCACATGTTTGCTATAATAAATCAAGATAGAAATAAGTGGGACAGGCACATTACTGGTAAAATATCTTCTCAGCCACTGAAGAACTTAAGTTCTCCAATTTCCAAAACCATAATTGAAAACTTTTGACACAGAAAGTTGTTTTTATCAATACTGCATAAGCTATACTTTTATAGGAAACTTGGTCATTTGAAAACATTGATTTGTAAACATAATTTGGGCATCTGTACATTGCTAACAAAAGATGATAACAAAAATATATCAGTGTAATTCTTCTTACTTGTTTACAGTCAGATTGGTTTCCCTAAGCCTTTACATCTGTGGATACATATGCACTTGCTGAAGCAGCCTGGCGCCTTCGGGAGAAATGGCGCAACACAGATCAGGATGCTGAAGCTGTCTTGTATACAAAAGCTCTTGTAGCTCTTGAGAGAGTTGGAAGAATGCACTCCCCCAACACCTAAATGGCTCTATGAAAAAAGATAAAAGGGCTTTTTACAAATATCTGTGAGAAATCACAAAAGCACACAGATGCAATCATCAATCACTTGTTGAAAACATCTGCTCACCCTCCTTCTAGATCTCTCCCTACTTACCCATCCTCCTATTCCCCATCTCCTGCTTCGTCCCTTGAAGTTCTGCATGAAGCAGACCACCCCTTGCTAGAGCTGTAGACAAAAATCACAAGATTACACCCACAAGGGGCTCTAAGGATGAATTCTAAAGGGTGCAGATGGCTAATGTGTGATCACAGGTTGCTCTGAGTGTGGAAGCTATTTTGCTCCATCCCTTTCCCATTGGGATCAACATTACCTTTACCACAGGGCAGACTATAAGATAAGGTTTGCTAAAAAGGTCAGCCTTTGCATCAGACAGCCTTGTAAAAGCACTCTCTAAGATAGTACCTTCCAAGAGAAATGCAGAGTGAGTACAGCCACATGTATCATTATGTGTTTTCTAGAAGAGATACTAAAACAAGGGGAAAAATCAAGGGTAATCTTAATATATCTTCATTTACTGAGTATTATCACTCAACACATATTAACTGTAAAATTATCCATGGGATAGTACATTTTTTACATGCCCCAAGTCTTCAAATTGTAGAGTAATAGATCTTTGCACTTATAAAAGATACATTACAGTTGGGCAAGTCACATTTAAGGTATTTGGTAGCTACTTGTGGCCAGTTGGTTACCATGTTGAATAACAAATCTTCTAAGAAAACATTAACCTCCTGTGTATAGTTTTATTTGAGATTATTTTTCAATTAAAGTTATTTCAAGCATATGCTGGAAAAGGTCTTTCCATTCTATTCTTAGGTCAGAAATCTTTCTGGACAGATCTGTTAAAACATTTAGAAGCACCTATCCTGTTTGGGATGTGGTGCCACACACAGGCAGAGACCTTTCTGGTTGAGTCTCAGACACAGCAAGCTTGGTTATGACCACCAGCTTTGGAGCTGGACACCCTGGGTTTTAAACCTGGCTAGATCAGTCACTGTGTGCCCTCGGGTGGTTATCACACTTTCATGTTCCTTACCCTCCTCATCTACAATATTTAAATAGTCACATATGAATGATAGTTTTTCCTCATGGGGACCGATGAGGTTTAGGTGAGTCAATTTGCATAAAATGCTAAACCCATCACCTCTCACAAAGCAAGCACTCTTCAGATATTTGATAAGACACATTTTAGAAATCTTACAAATTTTAAAAATTAATTTTCACTTTCTCAATGTTGTCAGTAAATTATTTCTTAGGGGAAAACATTTTTGAATGGAAAACTGTATAGTTCTGAATCAGACTAAAAAAATCAGAAAACCCCAGGAGCTGTGGACCAGTTGGAAATAACAGCCTGTCTGTGCTTTGAATTTCTAATTAAGGGAAAACATTTTTGAATGCCTAGATTTATTTTTGAAGCAGTTGTAAAAATAAAGCTCATGGCAAGGAATTCCACACATCCGCAGTGATCTCACTGACACCCAATCAGGTGATGAACACCATGCACAGGTATGAAGCTCGTGTGGCTCGGCTCCACTCACACTGGAAGACATGATGCTTCTTTCATTTCCAGTGCACAGACACAAAGAACTTTTACTGTCCTTACTGCTGCTGTGCCACTCTCCCCCTGACCATCAGACTCAAGAGTGCCAGACCCTCAGTGAGCAGCTCCCAATTCTGACATTGCCTGGCATCCAACACATTTATCATTCCCTTAATTAACAGTGACTGGAAACAAATAATTTAATTCTGGGGCAAATGAAAATGAATTAACGGTGCCAACTCCATTTCCCAGCTTTCTAATTGTCTGTAACAATGGATAAAGAGGGACGTGTGTTGCCTTGGTGTGAGATTCATTTGAGAAAATAAAAGACAGATGGACAATTAGTGAGATCCTATTCCTCACCCCAACAAACATTGATGTACCCAGCAGGAAAATCTTTTTGTACAGAATAAACATTTCAAGTCATAAAAATTATGTTAGTTGGATATGTTTGTTTGTTTGATTTTTCTTTTTAAGAAGAAACACTCAAGACTTGGCTTGGTGAAGAGTGAAAAGCAGAAGTCTGAAATTATGGCAGCACACACCTGTAATGCTAGCACTTGAGATGCTGAGGCAGGGCGATCATGTGCTGGAGGCCATTCACTGAGACTCATAGTGAGATCCTACCCAGGGGGTGGGGCAGGGGGACGAGAACACACCGGGAGCACATTTGGCTATTTAGAGACAGTGAAACCACAAGTCTAGGCAGATTTCAGCCTGAAATCAAACCTCCCCCAAGTCCCTGCTGCATCCACAGCAAAGACAACAGGAAGACATCTAAGCCTTGGATTTGGAAGGTCCAGGTGTCTTAATTATGATGTTGCAAGTTAACAGGACTGATTGTAGCCGAACTCAATTATAAATCTGCAGTGTGCAGTGTGTGGGCTTGGTGACTCAGGACTTCTCTTCGTGTTCTAACGTTTGTGATGAATGGACCTGGTGGGCAGATGCTCTGCCAAATTAGACTCTGCCACTGCCAGGCATATCTCTTCCAATGGAACATTCTGGAACCTTAGAGTCAAGCAAGCACAAGACAGAGCTGATGACTTCCTGGCCCACTGTGAGCCAGACCTGAGCTAAAATGTCACTGATCCAAGCTCCTATGTTGACTGGTAGACTACAATGTCACTTTGGTTTACTGGAATCCAGTCAGGGTCCAGTAAATTCTGAAAAGCCTATCTTCTATTTATCTATTTTGTTCTTGAAGCATAGCCATCCCCTTTGGAGGAAGATTGTGAGAGATATTCACGATTAATTTTTGCTGACATAGTGGTATCCTTCCTCACAGGGACTTGGCTTCTCCTTTATGCAAGTTCCAGGTGTGTAAAGCGGTGCCTACTTGGAAGTTGAATGAGGATCCATGGCTGTTTTCAGTGATTTGTGTTAGAGTTTTGTTCATTCGATATGGAACATCTCTGCTTATACAGATTAAATAATAATTTAAAAGTTCTTTATTTCACTTCTGGGAACCGCGTGACTCACAGACATCAGTCTACAGGGTCAGGCCACTGTGGTCACTCCTTGCTCTATTGCCCTTTAAAGCACCTATGGCTATCTTCCCTCAGTCAGTTAACATTTGAGGAGTTGTTCTGTATCTGCAGCCTCCAGTCCTTTGGAGTGTGCCCAACTGGTACTGATAATATTCTGAAAACTATTTGTGTAGTTGAGCATACGTATGTAAGAGAAAGATGCGCTGGGGTCCTCTGATTTTCTTCTGTGGAATTGTGTCCTGCTCTGTAGGTTGTGATCAACAGCTGCTGGTAACTTCTCAAACTCATAACGATCTTGCCTTCCTTATTTCATTAAAAAAGTAGCTATAGTTCTTAATGATATCTTGAAAAGATAATCTCTAAGTTGTCTATTGGGAGGCAGAAAGTTATATTTCCACCAATTTTTCCTTCTTAAAGTGGAGTTTTCATACTCTCATAAACAGGCCTTTGGGTTTTACACTTATGGACCCTGAGTAAGTGCTTCGGTCTCCTTCAAGAAAATAGCTCTATCATTGATGCTGCTGCACCCCTGCACATGGCTAGGAGTGGACTCTCGTTAACTCTACTCAAATCAGTAATTACAATCAGAACTTATTATGTTTCCTAAAGCAGCCCCCACCCCCCGCAATTAAATACACACAGGTCACCTAGACCAATAAAGCCACAATACTTTTTTTTTTTTTTTGAGACAGGGTTTTTCTCTGTAGCTTTGGGGCCTGTCCTGGAACTAGCTCTTGTAGACCAGGCTGGCCTTGAACTCATAGAGATCCACCTGCCTCTGCCTTCTGAATGCTGGGATTAAAGGCGTGCACCATCACTACCTGGAAAATCCACAGTATTTGAGACAGTCTAATTCTGTATTTAAGAGCAGTCCCTAAAAAATGTGAATCGTTGTCATAGGCACAGCTTTTTCTTATGTAAATCTCTAAAAGAAATGTGTGATTCTGAACATGTTTTGCTGTGCAAACAGAATTCCAACTTAAGCAAAACCAGTCCCTTAGATCTAAGAGACAACACCACCTGGCCCAGAAGCATGGGTGTCTCAGTGCCTTCTCAGATTTAAATGTCTATAATTACATTCCCAAGAATCAACACTGTGGCTTCTTAGGCTGACGCAAAAAATAGCAGAAATGTGTTACAAATTTCTTTCTTGGTGCTAAGATCTTACAGAGTGTAACTCTACAATTGGGAGCAAACACATCGCTATAAAATAGGAAGGAGAAAAGCCTTACCCGAATCCAGAAAGCAAACGACAGAGGAGAAAGAAGCCATAGCCTTGGACAAATGAAGAAAGGAAGGCGAAGAATCCGTTGACAGACATGCAAATCAGGAGAGACTGCTTCCTGCCCACTTTGTCTGCCAGTCCTCCCCAGAAGAAGGCCCCCACCATCATCCCGAGGTACACTATGCTGCCTGCAACACACAGAAAACAAAACAACAGGTCAGAGGTTGGGGACAAGTAGCACATGTTACAGCAAACAAGGCCTAAAACACACTCCAGCATTTTGTATAGGGAAAACACCTCTAAAAGTGCATCATTATAGATACAGTGATTAGCACATAGCTAGGGATACAGTGATTGGTTGACAGTTTGGAAGTTACCTCGGCCAGATCTTTGACCACCCTTACCCCTCAGAAGCACCAATGGGAAGTTATTTACTTTGCCATCACATGTAGAAGATAAGCTGGTCACATTCCACCCCAGCCTTGTGAAGACGGGTATGCAGTGGGTGGGTATGAGAAATCTCACAGAACAATCCTGGAGTCTGACTCCAGGTTTCCACTTCTGGTCCAAAAGTCCCGTGCGTCACCATGACAAGGACAAGATGAGAAACTAAGTCAAGGGCCCTCCAAGGTCAAAGTGGACCTCCAAACTGTTTCAAAGTTCTGCTTACACCAATGGCCTGTGCTAAGACCAGACCTTAACCCTTCCAGAAGATTCTATGTCTTCTTTTTAGTCTAGACTCTGGCCCTTTCTGTGGAGTTGAGGAGAGTGGACTTGGTGATTACAAGGATGAGACATAATGGATTCTAGCTCTCTTGCTCTTCTCATCAGAGGTCTTTGGAGCCAAGAGTTCACTGAGACAAGGAACAATTTGAGTACATCAAGAAGTGTTAGTGTTGGCCTCAACCCCTAAGGAAAACAAATGAAAACTAGGAGTTAGATGTTCCCCTTGCTGTCACTGTGAGTAGACACTTGACTTTTTTTAATGGTTTGTTTATTTTTGTTTTTTCTATGCGTTGGTGTTTTGCCTGCATGTATATCTGTGTAAGCATGTTGGATCTCCAGGAACTGAAGTTACAGACAGTTGTGAGCTGTCATGTGGGTGCTGGGAATTGAACCTGGGTCCTTTTAACTGCTGACCCATCTCTTCAGCCTGTAAGACTCAGCCAACCATGATAAGCTTAATATGAACAGACCACCCAAAGGCAGTTCTTAAGTTTGAACCGTTAACACCTGCCAGTGTAGGACCCAGCCATGAAAAGCTTAATGGAGGCCTGAGTCTCAGTAGTTTACCCTGAAGCAATACCTGGTCGCAGGAAGGCCCACAAACTGAGATTACCCAAGCACCACCCAAGAACAGACCATCCAAAGGAAATTCTTAAGGTTCCAACAGCTGTAGATAGGATCACCTGCCAGCACACTCATCAGGACATCCCCTAGGCAAATGTCAGCCAATCAGGGGTCCTGAACCTTAGAAATCCCTCACCCCATCTTTACTACTATAAAACCCAACTCTAACTGATCTCCGGGCTACCTGATTATTACAATATTTTGGACACATGGAGAGACCAAGTTTGCAAACTTGTATAAAATAAAGGTTCTTTGCTTTTACATATAGGACTTGATCTCCTTGTTGGTTTTGGAGGGACTTCATGGATCTGGGCATAACACCACCCTTTTTAAAAAAAATTATTTATTTATTTTTATTTTATGCATATTGGTGTTTTGCCTGCATGTATATCTGTATGAAGTGTTAGATGCCCTAAACAGGAGTTATAGATAGTTGTGAGCTGCCATGCGGGTGCTGGGAACTGAATCCAGGCCCTTTGGAAGTGCTCTTAACCACTGAGCCGTCTAATTCGCTCTCCCCTAAGAAAAATAAACCTCCAGTGTTAATTCAGATCTCTCTCTCTCTCTCTCTCTCTCTCTCTCTCTCTCTCGATTTAACACAGATACTGCGTTATGTAATGCATGCCTGCCAGAAGAGGGCACCAGCTCTCATTATAGATGGTTGTGAGCTACCATGTGTTGGCTGGGAATTGAACTCAGGTCCTCTGAAAAAGCAGGCAGTGCTCTCCCTGAGCCGTCTCTCCAGTCCCCAGAAGCCTTTCCGTCTGAAATGGTGAAATGTCCAAGGGAAAAGTCACAAGTGAAGGCTTCTTATGTCTAGAAGGGACACTAAAAAGACTATTCCTTCAGTTTTTCAGCCGTGTTTTCCTTTTTTTTCCCTCTCTCTCACCCTTCCTCCCCCTCTCCCCCTCCTTCCTTCCCTCCATCCCTCTCTTCCTCTTTCTACCCCCTCTCTCCCCAAGATCCTAATGTACATTCATGGCTGGCCTAGAACTGACTATATAGTCCAGGCTTGCCATGGTCTCAGCCCTTCTTTCTTAGCCTCCTTGGTGCTAGGATTTATAGGCATGAATCTCTTGGTCAAGCACTATTTTTAAATATACATTCCAGATAGTCTGACATTGATGTAAGAAAGGAAAAAAAAGTGGAGCTAATTTATTGATGGAGATTAGTTTAAGAAACTAAACTAGCGTCTTTAAATAGTCACATCCCCTTAATTATTAGTGACCACATAATTAATGAGTCAGTATGAGGCTCAGGAGGAAAACAATTGGCAAGGCAATCACACAGACTGTTCACGCAGCCATGGTGAGTGGAAAGGGTCAGAACAACTGTAAACCAGACTCTTTCCTTACCAAAATCAGCTTCCAGTCAGACTGGGATACTGCAAAGAAGGTGACTGAGTCTTGTGTGTGTGGCAGACATCATTTCCTCTTTCCCACAGGACTGGCTACACGCCCCCTCCTTCTCAATAGAGATTACTCACATCATGAGATCCAAAGCGTGCCCAGAAGGTAGTTTAAAGCATACATCCTCACAAAGTAGACAGACTTGTCAAGGAAATGCGTAGGTAGCCTAGCCCGCTTAAGCGGCATGTGCTTGCCATCACACCTCTCAGGATATGGAGGCTAAGCTACTTAGAAATGGTGTCTGCATCTTTTAAAAAATCTACACATGGGGGGCTGGAGAGATGGCTCAGCAGTTAAGAGCACTGACTGCTCTTCCTGAGGACCCGGGTTCAATTCCCAGCACCCACATGGCAGCTCACACCTGTCTGAAAGTCCAGTTCCAGAGATCTGACACCTTCACACCAATGCACATAAAATAAAGTTAAATAAACCATAAAAAAATCTACACATAAGAAAGGGAGTGTCTAATTGTCAGGAGCGAGTAACCTGTAGCTTCTGGGATTTAAACACTTGAAAGTCTTGTGTAGAGTTAGGAGTTCAGAAACAAAGCCCCTCACCCCCTTAGGTCCTTCAGTTTCCTCTGCCCCAAGAGAAAGCTGCCATGACAGCAAAACTAATCTGATCCCTCTGTGGCTCTCTCCTTTGCTCTGCTTCAGGAAGTGAGCGCACAGCAAAGTGTGCTATCTGCATTCAATCCATAATCACTTACAAACATTTTCCTTCATTCCCTTCCACCTTCCTTCTCTTCCTTCATTTCCCTTCCTTTTAAAAAGGTCTCACTACGTTGCCCAGGCAGGTCTTGAACTCATGACTCTCCTGCCTTATCCTCCCAAGTATTAGGGTTGTAAACAGGTGCCACTGCACCTAGACTCCATTTACTCTTTCAATGAGAGTAATAACCCCTGCTGTTACTCATGCTGACTCTGCATCTTTTGGGTGTTTGAAGAACATGCCACACTTTGGCTCATTTAAACTTCACTACAGTCTTGAAGAGTGGGTATTATTAACCTGTGTCATAGATGAGGGGACCAAGAGATTTTGTAGTACGATCAAACAGACAGAAAAATGGCGCATTAGGGTAGTAAGTTCATTTTTGTCAGGCTAATGCCTGCAGGATTCTCAGGTTTCATGGTGTGCTGAAAACACCAGGCCTTGTGGCTCTGGGTCCTCCATTAGGACCCTTTGGACTTCCCCTTGATCTGGGACCCTAAGAGTTAAAACCTGGTGCTATAGGAAATGCCCAGTGCTGTGAAAACTACTCTGACTCCCAGGATACCTGTTACCAGTTCGGATGCCACCATTGTTATTTCTGCCAAGCTCACCTTGGAATTACTTATTACACTCAAATCAAGAACCGGATGGTATAAAGTAGATGATCTAGCTATTGAGTTTCTGGTTGACCTCAAACTTGTTCCATTTAAGAAATGTGAATCTGAGTGCCAGAGGCAAGTGTAGTTAATCTGGGTCCTCCTTATCCCCTAGACTCTAATCACCGGTGACTCTTCACTTCCTCCCACCCCCTGGTCATGAAGTCATTTGGATATTCAGCCTCTTGAGAGAGAATAGTTTAATCTAGACAGAGTGGCTTATCACAAAGTAAGTCAGAGGGCAACATCCAGGCTAGACTTTCCATGACCTCCTGGGGATAAATGGCCAGACCAGAACAATGCTGAAGCAGGAAGCCTTCATGGGGGGGGGGCACTAGGGTCCCCTATGTGCTCATCAGGATACTCGATAAGGATATTTTAAGGAGCATGTTTAAGGAGTCATTTGGCCTGAGCCCAAAACAGGAGGTGTGTCCTCCAATAGAAGAGTCAATGGGGTGAGGCTGTTAATTCTCATGCAAACCCTGGGGGAGTCCTTTAAGAATGGAACGTGTGAGAGGGAAAACTTGAGATGGCATTAAAGTCCTCCACAAGTGGTGGGTTTATCACAAAGGCATGCAACGTCAAGCTGTATATCCTCCTCTTTCACTCTGGTTAAAAATGCTTACGCTCTGACGGTAGTATCTTTCGTGGCTTATGTTTGCTTAACATTGGCATTGGTAATTAGACTATTTATTCTACTGGGCAAGCTATGGAAAAGATTCAGCCTACCAAACAGCTTATTTGAGAGAAGAACATAGAGATTAGAATTTTCACTTGTTGATCATGAAGTGTAGTTAAAGCCAAACATTTGAATGTTTACAAAGGCTTGGTGTGAATTGCAACCACTCAGAGTGGAAGGAAACATACTGTACTTTCTACCTGGGTCCAAATTGCTATTTTGTTTTCAGGGTTATTGTTCAGGGAGTCCTTGAGAACCTGCAGTAGCTGTACCTTCTGGATGTGCCCCCTGCGTCCTTGCTCTCCTTTCTCCATGATGCTCTGCTGGCCAGGGTTAGGCAGAGCCTTTGGCCAAAGGCCCTCTTTTCAGAAGGGACAAGACCAGAAGTTGTGAGAAGGCAGAATTTGAAGTCACTCCTTTTAGACCTTTGCTCTGCAAACTACGACCTTCCGGCCAAGAACTTTGATAGGAACACCGGCTCTTACGCTTCCTGGGTCCTACTTGTTCACTTGAGCCTGATTTCTAAAATGCTCTCATGTATACTCCTGTGGGTCTGGAAGTCCTCTTGGCTTGACAGGCTTTCCACCTAAACACCCTCAGAAACCCATTTCTTACTTAGGGTCTAACATGTCTCAGGGGGCATAAGTTGCAGGATATTCTACCTTGGAAGACACGGAGCAGTCATAGCTCCCTGAAGGAGCTGGGATCACAAAGAGGCAAGCAGAAGGCTTAGAAAGGGCTCCTATGCTGTGCATGGCTTCTCACTCCTTTAATTCCAGAACTCTTGGAGTTCAAGGCCAGCCTGGTCAACAAGAGCAAGTCTTCTCAGGACAGCCAGGGCTTCAGAGAGAAACCCTGTCTTAAAATCTTCCTTTCCCCCCAAAAGAAAGCGCTCCTTCCCCTGACCTGTCTTCCTCAGGACTGCAGGTGAGGGTCCAGTCCAGTTCTGGAAGAGCAATAGAAAAACGCTCTGGACTGTGACTTGGGTTCTTTCATCAGTTTATTTAATCCAGTGAAGCCATCAGGAAGCTGAACCTGGCCTGAGACACAAGCTCATGATCCCCTTTCCATGGCTCTGGTAAAGGCCTTTTTATTTTATTTTATTTTGGCCAGACTGTTGTCCTAGTCTTCAGAGAAGAACCCCAAGGCCCTGAGTGTGACGTTCTCCTCCAGGCATTTTCTAAGGTGCAGGCTAGTTCAATTTGATTTAATCATAGCCTTGTTTCCTCCGATAAATATCACATTTCCATTTTCATCTCCGCTAAGCTACTTTTGATTCCTCCTGACATTC
>LOEQ01001678.1:89727-111801 GCA_001685075.1 Bramus lutescens | reverse complement strand
GGGAGTCACATCTTTTCTCCTGACGTCATTTTAAACCACATTTTAAACAAAACAGAACAATTTAGGAAACAGGCTACAGCTTTTTTTTTTTCTCATAGTAACTACCAATTTGGCTTTTTAAAATGGTTTAAAACATTTTGGCTATCTCTGACTAACAGGTGACTTTAGAATTCACTGCACCATGAATTTAGAAATTGATTTTCAAGGAAAAGTTTTCTATGGTGACATGCTAAATTTACTGGGGGGAAAAAAATCTCCATGAGGCAATAATGATCCTATTCACCTGTTACATAGGGAGGGGAGTGTTTCTCATATTAAAACTTCTAAGTCAAAGTGCAATGAATCATTTCGTATAAAAACAACATTTTTGGGAACATTTGGAAAGACTACTATAATAATGTAGGCTGTTGTATTTTTAGACTAAAGAAAATACCATTATTGCCCAATTGTGCTAAATATTTCTAGATATTATCCCTTTCATAAGTAGCAGATACACTATTTGCACAAAGGTGGAGTTTTCTCCCCCAAACCCAGGGCATCCCTACAGTAGCAGCTCACTGATGGAGATGCTCTCCAAGACCTCACCTATCCAGATGAGGACTTCCCTCATCTCGGGCCCTCACTTCTGGCTGCCTGAGCTCCTCTCTGCATTGCTCAATTTTAGCAAGACTCCTGCTAAGCCAGGACCGCCCTCCCCCACGTATCCACACATGACATCCCTTGATACCTAATCAGGTTTCTCACCCTCTACCACCCTCAGCGGATGTCTAGGTATGCTAGTTTGCCTTCAGCAAGAGTCCAGCTAGACTAACGAGGAGAGAGGTCCTCTCGCCCTGCGATGTGTTCTGTTAGTAAATTTTCACCCATCTCCTAGGGTCCTTGGAACTTTTCTCTTTGGTTGTAAATTCTTATTTTTCCTTCTGGTAGTAATTAAGTCCAGCTTTCCCACTGCAGCAGTCCCTATGCCTACTGTGAGGGTCTTGAGTATGACCTGCGTACTGTCTTTAAACAGTAATAAATGAATAACCTTTCATTTGATACCATTTAGCCCTGATTTACTTATCTAACTCAATGGATTAAACAGCCTCACCCCACTCCCAACAAGCACAATGAGCCCCATCACTGGAAGCCTTCCGTTGTGACTCATCTGCCTTTCTTCTGCTTCCACTGCTGGCAGATTGTGACCCCCCAAAAGGCGGGCTGCACATGCGCTTGACCTGTTTGTTCCAGTTCTGCTTGTTGTTAATTATATATCTGCCTACAAATCAATCACACACACAGGGAAATATGAGCGTGAAAGGAAAGGAAACTATTACTAGGACTGTGAACTTGGGACTTCGCAAAGACAGAAAGGAATCAGTGCCATCAAACAAAGGTGAGCCACATAACTGAAAGAGATCAAGACCTAATGGAAGACTCCATGTTCAGATTGGGGGTAATATCTTAATGTTCTCACTGTACATGAAAGAATTGTGAACCTGAAAAATCAGAGCTACCGACAGTTGGGAGAATGCAAGAAAGACAAGGGTGAGCTCCAGTTTGAAGAGCCCTTTAGAGCAAAGACGGCTCTGCACTCAAGACTCTCAAATGAATGTAAGCTGACATGTTAAGCACTTCATTTAAGGACCTGTGCATATTATACTTTGTGTCAACTTTTCCATTATCAAATATCAGCCATGATTTGGTTAGGTAAGGCAACGCTCCATGAAGACATGCTTTGTGCTAAAAGAAACCAGGCATACAGAAGTCACTGGGACTGCCACCGATCACTTACTAATAGTTTTGTCTTATTAAAGACTATCAGAAGTTAGTGGAGGTCTATTCCATAGCGAGAGAGAGAGAGAGAGAGAGAGAGAGAGAGAGAGAGAGCCTCCCCCTCTCCAATTCCCTTTAGCAAAGATTCTGGTTTGGATTTTTCAGCCTGTACTGGAAAAAGCCTTGGAGTGAAGTCAAAGTGCTCAAGCCTAGTTTGAGTCTGTTTTAGCAACTAGTTGTAAGGTCTTAGGCCAGTCTCTCAGAGTCTCCCTGGGCCCAATGCTTGGATGGGGCTGGGTGTATGGTTGGTTGACCCTGCAAAGATGGCTTAGCCTTGCGCTTTGGTCTTAGGGAGGAGCTCTCCCCTTGCTGGCTTCTTCAACATCTTCACATCTATCCACTGAAATGGAAGCATCTGTATCTGCTGCCCTGTGGGCAGAGTCCCCAGACCTCCAATATGTTGTCTGAATTAATATGGCCTTTTCTTGGCCAAACACCATCATAGTCCACAAAGGGCTGATCTCAGTGGCTCCTCCCCAGATGCCTCAGTTTACCCCAACTCAAAGCTTAAAGGGGAACAGGTTTCCTCCTTATCTACAATTTTCAATTTCTTACCACTTCTCTGTTCAAATTCTGTGCTTGAAGTAGAATTAACACAAAAATGTTAATCAAGTTCAGCACTTACTTTATTAGACTCGTCATTGAAAATGCTGACAAGTACCAAGCATGGTGGTACATAGTTGTGATCTGTAATCTCAACACTGGGCAGGTGGAGACAATAGCATCACATGTTCAAGGCCATCCTAGCTAGGTAGCAAGGTCTTGTCTTAGAAGTGATCCCATTACCAAGGCAATGGGTGTTGAGAAGGAGGAAAAAGGAAAACTTAAAAAAAATGTATTTTTGACTTAAATGCAATAGTCTCCCTCCTCATCATTTACCATTCTGAACATTGCACCAGGCAACAATGAGTTAAGTGTGCAGGCTTTGAAACAAGTAGCCTAGATCTGTCTCTCTCATTCCTGGGCCTGCGGTCCTGGGCAAGTTACTTAATTTCTTTGTGCCCCAGTTTTTTCCTCAGTATAATGGGGCTAATAATAGTTCCTATCTCACAGGGTTTCTTAGGGACTAGATGGAATAAATAAGTTTCTTAACTGGGGGATGCACAATCGCTCAGTAAGCAGCGATTTCTAATGTTTTTTTTTGTTTGTGTGTTTTGGTTTTTTGGTGAGAGGCAAACAGAAAAGGGAAAAACGAAGGGATGGTAAGAGCTGACAGGAGGAGGAGAGGCCATGGAATGAGAATATCTAGCCTCCCTCAGCTCAAGGACTGAAAAAGATCCACCTGAAACAGCTCTGGAGAAATAATTAACTTTTAAAATCCCAGATATACATACATACACACACATACACAAACACACACATGCATTATTTTTGCAGACAAAACCTTCAAAGAACTCGTCATTAATAAGCTTTACCTAACTCTATCCTCTCACTTTGTTTCTTCTTTCCTTCTTAGTATTCATTTATTCATCATTATTTTCATGTATTTATTGCAGTGCTGGGGATTGAACTCAGGGCCTCATACAAGCTCCCTAAGTCCCCTCCCACTGAGCTGCCTCTCCATCCCTGGTTTTCAACTGCATTGACAGTAGCCACTGGGAGGAGCCATTATGTGCTCAAATACATCTATGGGCTTATATAAAAATCAAATAAAATCAAGGAAAATAAACCAAAGGCATAGGAGTGAAGTAGGGAAAAAACCTTTTGAATTTGCACTGGAGAATATTTACAACAAAAGTCAGCTCACCTCAGCTAGAAAGAACAGTAAATATCAGATGCCATCTACTGAGTGTTTTTAATTCACATTTGGAAAGCCTGACATTTAAATGTGTCTTCAGGTAGAGGCAGAAGCTGGCTGCTTATATGGGCAACACTGCTAGTTTACTCAAGTTCACCTGGGCACTAAAATTATGCCCAACATATGAAAATCAGAGACATTTTGCCCAACCAGTGAACAGGGAGACTAGATGGGAGTTCTCATAAGAAAGCCCAGTTTATTCTCCACTGTCCCTGGTTAAATGGCTAGGATATAGCATGCTTGTTGGATAGAAGAGGCAGGGGGAAAAAGGCATGGTCATTAGCTCTAATATCAAAGCAGGCAATTGCAATTCACTTGGTATTTGAAGGAATAATAATAGTAATAGTTATAATAATGATAACAACAACATGTATTAAGAAAGAAGATGAATGCAAGCTGATTCATGGTAGATGATGGACACCACACTTTGGTCCCACACCAATGGGCTCCTGCTCTTCAAGCTTCCCAGACCTGATCCAACCAAAGAGGGCCAGTAATAGCTACTGACCACGGTTTGTTTGAATTGCTGCTGCAAGCTGGAAATCTTGCTAAGTATGAGGGACAGAGAGGAGGCAAGAGAAGCTGCCAAATGTGAGCAGGACATGGCCTTTCCTCCTCAGCAGTTCACTGCCAAGTTCAAGACAGCTTTGTGTCTAGCTGTGCATTTCAACCATCTGCTATGTGACAGAACTTTCCCTGGGGAGAAAGAACACACAGGCCTACCCACCCCAGTTACGGATCCCGTGAAATACCAAAGTACAGGTACCACCAAAGTCCAACTTGGTGAACCAGTAAGTATTATTGGAGTTATTTACAGGAACAGAAATGACTCTCGACAGTTGTGTCTCCAAGGCACACACGGGCATGGGTGACAGCTCACGAAAACTGGGAAATCTGGAGAATACTGTGCAGCCTGCAGACTGCTCAACAGGCTAGAGTGTGTCCTTTCTAAGTGTCTCTGATCTAAACCTCTTCCAAGCAGCTCAGCTGGTTTCTGCTTCTCCTAGGCAACTGGTCTGGTCTCAGAATCTTCTTTGCGGCTTTGCTCTTCTGAGAGAGACTCTCAGCTTTTATTGTCTACTCTGGCAGGGAGAGGGCTAGTGAATCTGGTTGGTTTCAGGGACTCCTGAAGCTATTTTGAGTTGTTTACCTTCCCCCTTAAGGGGCTTTTCGGTAGGTTTCAGTCTCTAAGGAAACTTGTGCAATACCTTCTGAGGAGGCCAGACATGGTGCCACACACTTATACTTCCAGCCTCTGGAAACTGAAGCAGGAGGATCCAGACTTCAGAGGAAACCTGGACAGCCCCTGCCTCAGAAACAAACAAAGCATCTGAAGGGTTTCACACAGGGGTTCTGTGCCTTAACTAGGTCTAGACAAATGGTATCTTTAAAAAAAATTCCATGCAATTCTAATGTGAAGATGGGCCTTTGAAGCTTTTTTACTTGGGAGATTGAAAACATGCTAAAAGTAATTAGTTAAAAATCAAACACATGTTATAATTAAATCAAGAACATTATGCTTAAGGGGAAAAAAGAAAGATAAGCTTAATTAATTCTATGGACTTCTGAAACTCTATGTGGAAGGTGGTGGTGGTACTGAGTTTTGCGTAGTGAATCAGAGGTCTCCCACTAAAAAGATCCCTCCCAGGGAAGTTACAAATTAAGGAAAGAAGACAGTGTACATAGCTTAAAGGTACACAGAACAGAGTATACAAGAACTCTATGCTGTTCAAGGTGTGTGGACGTGTGTGTAAAATTCACAAATGATATATTATTATTCAGACTTAAAAATGTTGTTACAGTATGGATGAACCTAATATTATGCAAAGAGAAAACCCTTTAAATAGCTAACAAGAAGGTTAATTACTGCCTTAGGGTTTTATTGCTATGAAGAGACACCATGACTATGACAACTATTATAAAGGAAAGTATTTATTTGGGGCTGCCTTATAGTTTCAGAAGTTTAGTTCATTATCTTCATGGCAAGAAACATGGTGGCATGCAGGCAGACATGGTACTAGAGCAGGAGCTGAGAATTCTGCCTCTGGATCTGCAGGCAAACAGGAAGTGAACCATGTACCATACTGGGTGTAGCTTGAGCATATAAGACCTCAAAGTCTGCCTCCACAGTGACACACTTCCTCCAACAAGGCCACATCTCCTAATAGTGACACTCCCTATGGGCCAAGCATTCAAGTACATGAGTCTAAGGGGGCCCTTCCTATTGAAACTACCACAATTACTAACAAAGACACTGGGAATCATTTATGGTTTCTTGAGTGAGGAACTGATTAAATCAAAGCCCTTGTGTTAGAATCACAAACTTTCTATAAAGAATTGGGGGTCAATATTTTACCCTTTGTGAATCATACAACTCTGCTGTTACATAACAGAACCAGTGACAGATAACACATAAACAAATGAACATTATTGTGTTCCAATAAAACTTTATATATAGTGGGGGGATGAGTTTAACTTCTAGGCTGTAGCTTGCAGACCACTCCTGTCTAGCAAACTGTTGTCTATAGCAGATGTATAGTGACTGAGAGTTAGATTGAGTTTCTGAGAGGCCGTGGGAATCTTAAAACCAAATCAGGAGTGAGGGAGGGTGAAATTCATTTGAGAGTCACAACACAATAGGGAAGTTTAAGGAAACATTTCCATATTTGGAGGGTAAGTGGGAAAATATGAATTAAAAAAGGCTGGCAAGGAGAGAAAAGGGTTGAGGCGGAGGAGAGTGGAGGAGAGGCCAGGCCTCAGGATGGTGCTCAGAGAGTAAGAACTCAGGAAGACTGCTGAGTCGGCCCCAGAAGTCACTGGTGAGGTCTGAAAAGGAAATGTCAAGCTGTTGTAATGACAGTAACACCCACAGAGAGCAGATGATGAAAAGCAAATGAGCAGGGTGGACAGGGAAACAGAGATGCATCTCACAGTGATCCAGAGAAGCAAAAGCACACAGCTGGATGGAAGGGAAGCAGAGCAGATGCAGTGGAGCAGAAGCACCCAGGTGTGATGAGGCTTGTGAGCGCCAGAAGTGATACCCCGAGTGTAATGGAGCCTCCTTACAGCAAACACAGTCAAATGCCCCTTCCTGGGAAGCGCAGGCCACTTTGAAAGAATGATGCCATCGCGTGCCTTCTTTCTAGAACACACACAAAAAGCCAAGCTTATGACAAAGTATTAATCTCCTCAAGCCTAAGAATAATGGAGGCAATGAAAGGGCTTCTCCAAGAGAAGGCTCTGTTATGTCTCCACAGTGACCAAACAAGAACTAAAAATTTTAAAGGATCTGGTATTTTAGAAGAGCTGAACAAGAAAACAAGTTTTCATCTATATGTGTACTAAATCTCTTCCTATTCTACAGCACCATAAGGCCTGGGGGACCAGGGTCCTCATCACTTAAGTCTGAGCATTTCAGTCCCTGGGAACCCACCTCTGCTAGCCAGGGAAACAGGTCCCAAAGTGAACTCAAAGGTTAGCATAGTGCTAGGCCAACAAAGTTGTTTCGAAATAAGTTACACAGATCATCCAAGACCCATTCCTGGGAAATTATCTACAAAGCCTTTTACTCATTTTACCATTGTTTTGAAGTTTATGTGGCAGGTATCAAAGCAACCAGAAGAATTCACAGTAGTTTTTATGTGTTAGGGAAAAATATATCATCACTGTAATTCTCTGAAAAAAAAATCAGTTCTTTATACAATGTGTTTTGATCTTATTCACCAACCCCCCAGCTCCCCCAAACAGGCAGATTGTTAGTCCAGGGCAGTGGATGTACAGATATCTCTACCTAGCCCGCTTCTGTTGGGGGACAATGAGATGAATTCAGGGCAACATTTCTTGACACCTGAGGTTTATTTTGTCATTAGTGCTGAAACATCAAACAAGGGCTCCTCCAACCTAAACCATCAGAGATGGTGGTTACTGCCAATGAATGTGTACCACTATTTCACCCTTAGATGGTGCCACACAGGTTTGGTTGTGGTTCATAGGTGTCTTTGTAGGATAGGACTGCTGATTATACCCCTACTTTGGAATATTGCATGCTGCTTTTTGGTACCATGAAAGCTAATCCTCCAGGAGAAGTCTTTCATATCAGATGCATCTTGGATTTTCCAGGGCCTGCATCTGAGGTACATGGTATCTTCATCAATAGGAACTTACCCTTCAATCCCTGGGAGGCAACCAATGGCAACAGCATCACTGAAGCTTTGGCTCAAACAGAAATCCTTTATATATGTAGCTATGCAATTGGCAGGGATAGTGTGAAAATCAAATTCTGACTATAAAATCTTGAGTGTCCCAAAATACTGTGATACATTACATACTTAAGACTGTTTTGCCAGGAGGTATGAGTCCCAAATGGATACCTATACAACAAACATAGAGAAATGGAAAAGACAAGAACAATGATATGGTTCTTCCTGAGAAGAAGTTGCTTCATTTGAAAGATGGTCTTTCATTCCAAGGGCCTGTTCTCCTTGCTCTCTGTAAACCTGGTTTCTGTCTGTTGTTATACATTGACAGAAACAGAAGGAGTAGTGTATGCTGGAGTAACTATTGTTAATTTTCAATTCTTTCTTTAGTCAACTAGATGTCTCCCATATGTCAAATCCTCATTTTTTAAAAGTAGACTATAAAATCCAAAAGACTTGAAACCACTAATACAGAATTCCCAAAGGTAGGAATAATACTTTGGAAACATTGCACTCTGAAAAAGGGTTAAAGAAAAAAATATCTGCTGTAGAATAGAACAGACTAGAATGCCTCCTGCATGCATGTCAGTGACTACACAACATGGAATTTTGTGGCATCTGTGTCTAGAGGTACAGTCTACAATGCTTCTCCTCTCTCAGATCCTGACTGGCAAGTCCTTGAGCCAATGAGGTATGGCAGAAGTGGTTCCCAGGAACTTCCTGGATAAGCTCATAAAAGGTCATGAAATCTCCACCATCTTGAGTTGGGCACATGTTCTTGGAGGTTTACACCTGTTTGTGAGTCAGTAGCCTGAGACTGCCATGCAGATGCTACCAGTAGGTGCTCTCTTGGAAATCCCGATCCACAGTATTTTGCATTTTTAACATTAATATTATATTTTATAATACTATACTATTATTTTATTATTTAAGAATTTCATACAATGTATTTTGATAATATTCATTGCAACTCTTCCCTTTAACTTCTGCCCAGAGACACCCCACTTTCTTAACCCCCATCTTTTATATCCTCTTTTTTTAAAAATAATGAATCAAGTCTAATTTGCCCTTCCATAATTCTCCTAGGTGCGAAGGTAACTAATGGAGCATGTTCAACCTACCAGGGATCACACGCTTAGAGAAAACTGATTATTCTCCCCTTCTCCAAAGTCATCAATTGTCCATAACTTTTCAGTTAGGAGTGAAGAAGGCTCACAAAGTCTTCGTCCTCCATACTAAAGTGTTGATTGTCTTGATCTTGCAGGTATTATGCAGGCAGCCACAGGTGCCACAAGCTCACAAATACAATGGTCCTGCCATGTCCAGAAGACACTGCTTTGCTCGTGTCTCCCCTGATGTCTGGCTTGTACAATCTTCCCCTTAGCCTTTGTGTGGATGCGCTATAAATGCCCCATGTGTGGCTGAACACACCACTGACCCTAATTCTCTGGACTTCTCTGAAGAGGTCTAAGAAGTTCAATAACTTACAGTCCGTTCCTAAAACCTTGTAGGACCATTATTTGTATAGCGATGCAAAGTTAGAGGGCAAATCTCACTGGAGTCTCACCATGTAGACCTGGTTAATCTAGAACTCTGCATATAGACTCAGTTGACCTTAAATTCAGAGATCTGCCCACTTCTGTCTTTCAAGTTCTGGGAATAACGGCATGTATCACAATCACTATGTGTGGAGTATTTTATACTATAAGAAAGGACTATCATAAAGAAAAATACACGTCATAAACTACAGGTGGCTTTAAGCTTAAAGTATCTGTTGAGTTATCTGGCACTTCATGGAAAGTTCCCTAATTCCCTAGTCTGGAGCAACCTCTGTGCCTGGGGCCACAGCAAGGAGGACTTGGGGTATCCCTTTTGCATCCCTCCATCAGCATCACACATTTCAGATCCAAGGAGAGCACATGCACCACAGGGCCATCATGCTCTTGCATTTTTATGCCTCTTCTCCCAGCATAAATGCCAGAAGTAGGGAGGTTTCATAAAATGGGGTCAAGGTGATAGCTAATTGTGACATTAATGCTTATGTAGACAAAGGTTTGTTTGACAGTGTTATTGATGTTGTTGTTTTTTTTACCAATACCCCTCCTGACATTTCTCCACAAACCAATACTACTATTCTACCAGAATGACTTCTTTTCATTTTATTGTTTAAGAATTTCATGCATGCATATATTTTTATTATCAGCATGGTTTTCATATGAAGTCAAATTATCTCACTACCTAGCATGCTGATAGACCTTTCCCAAACTCTCGAAATTCTACATGCTGCCGTCACTAGGACTAGTTTCCAAGCAGCCTCAGCCTTGTCTGGTAGCTTCCTTAATTAATACCTGGAGTCAGTTAAGAACCTTATGATCATCAATGTTCAGTTGACATGGCATTTACCCAGGCCTTTGCTAATCTGACAATGGTTAGCACATTGGGTGGAATCCCCTGGTACTAATGGGGAATATATCAGTTTTATTCTACCTTCTCTGATCCAGATGTCCTCTCATCTTCAGAAATGAAATCCTAACTGACAAGCCTACGATAAAATATGTCTTTATAAACCTTTCAAAAACCCTTGATTCCTGGGGTCTCATCACCCTACCCTCCTACAATTAAAGGGTTCTTGGGACTATGACATCATGTTCACAGGCTAACTCAGAGCACTAGTCACACAGATCTGAGCCACTCTTGCCACATCAGTAATCTGGAAGACAGACATTTCACCACAATGATCCTGGGAACTGAGATGCTTCTAAATGGCTCCCTACCAGCATTCCCCAACTGCTAACCAGCTAATGCTCTTGGATTAGTTCATTTCCAGTACACATCTATAGCTTTCTTCCATTATACTTGATGCCTTTATTTTGTTCTATCTTCTTTCATTCTTAATGGAAATGCCTGACACAGGAACCAAGTTAGGTCAGCAAGACTTCACAAGCTGTTCAGTAGTGAAGAGTGACAAACAGGGGCATCTGCAAGTTCTTATAACATGCACATTAGTAAGAGTTAACTCATCAATACCAAGAATAATCAATCAATGGTGCTCATAAGGCAGACTGATAAAGCAGGGCAGAGAAGGATGGGGTGGGAGGACTTCCCATCAAGGTCAAGCCCATTTCTGGAGCCTTGCTGGATCAGTATTTTCAAACTACTAACCTCCCTATGGGCTGCACATTCACTGAGAAGGGCGTTTATTTTATAGCATATGAGAAACTTGAATGAGAACCTTTGTTCTCTGAGCTTTCTAGTATTTATACATCAGAATGTAATTTTAGAGTGCAAGGGGTAAGAAGGGACAAGGAAAGGAAGATCTCTTGGTCTCTTGTCATCATGAAGGTAAAACCAGTGGGGTGAGAAAGCCAAGGGAAAGCACAGGTGTTGAATTCACCACCTGTTTCAGGAGCCTTCTGGATGAGACTCTTGAGTACCCAGTCAAAGATGACCACTGCTCTTCATCCAACGCTCCGATTAAATTACCCATTTAATTACCCACAAATGGACCTAGGATGAATGTTTCTAGAATTTCGTGGAAATACTCCTTCTTCAGCCTGCTTTGTTTGTCGCTGGTATGGCAGAGAAGCTCTACACAGCCTTGTCTGACCTACACCCAAGATGGGAAGAGGGAGATAGGCTAGGAGGTTGTGCTGGCAGGGGTTGAGTCAATTCACACTCAGAGTGTCAAATTACATTACAAGAGGTAGAATCCTGTAGATCAGAAAGGGGCAGGGGAGCCACTGGAAGGAGGAGCCATCAGGTAGAGGGCAAGAAAGGCTTCTGAGTTGGGGATGGTGCCTGTAGTTCTTGAATTTTGATTCCATCTAGAAGAGTTAAGAAGCCCAGCAGTTTTAGGACACTTGTGTATTTAGGAAACTGAGGAGCCGCTACCATATCCTAACAATGAGTTATAGACGAGGGGGTATTCTTTGCAAGGGGAAAGCAGTGAGATCCTACCTAATATGCCCAGCCTGTGAGAGTCCAGCTGCCTTGAATGTGACCCCGCCACAAAAACGGCCTCAGGTGGAAATCATTTCGATGCTCCATGTACTGAGTCCTTGCTTTCTCTGTGGAATGAAGTGTTTCTTCCAGGTTGGCATTACAAAAAGAAAGCTTTGTTGTGACATAGCTGATGCAGACAGGAGCTGGGAATAGTAGTACAGGTTTATAATCTCAGCTACTCTGGAGGCTGAGGCAGGGGAGTGCAAATTAAAGGCCTTTTTTGGCTACATAACAAGTTTGAGAAGAGCTGAGCAGTTTAGAAAAAATTCTGACTCAGGCAATGGGCAGGAGGAGGGCTGGAGTATAGTTTCAGTGGTAGACTGCTTGTTAGCATATGCAAGGCTCTGGATTCAACCCTCAGAACCATAAGAACAAGCAAACAAAATAAGTGGATATTGGTTCACAGGTCTGAAAGTTCTCCATCTTCACCCACATGGTCCAGCTCTTTGTCCAGCTTTGGACTTAGTAGCCATGAGACTTCAGGCAAAGTGTTTTCTCTGGCCTCATTATTTTTAAACCAAATATCACAATAGTGTCTTTGGTCACTTGAATGGGGTCTCTCATAACTCAGGCATTTGAGTACTGACTTCGTCCCCAGTTGGTGGAACTGTGTGGGAAGGACTGGAGGGATGGCTTGGGGGTTTTGAAAGCGTCCACCACACCCATTGCCTGTTTCCTGCTTGCTCTCTGGGATAGGAGCTCTCATCTGCTACTCCAGTCACCTGCTTCCTGCTTTGCCATTAGGGACTCTGAGCCTCTGCAACTATAAGCCTCAAATAATTTCTTCCTTCTATGAGCTGCTGTGGTTGCAGTGTCTTATCACAGGAACAGAAAGCAAGCAATCCTGGGTTATTCTGAGGATTAACTAATACTATAATAATGAACTATAATACATGCAGACCTTTATCTGGCACACAGTAACACTCAGACAAACACTGACCGCTATTATCAGCATAGGTCTTCCCATTTGTTAGGATAAGCCAGTGCTACCCACCTTCATCACAAAAGCTTTGGATACACACATATAACTCAGAGAATTGTAGAAGCTAGGTGGCTCACCCCACATACATATAGCTCAATCACACCAAGGCCATCAAGACTCAGAGCCAAGGAAAATGCAGGGATGGAAGGGACATATGGATCAGGAAAACTACTCATTTTGTAGATGAGGAAATTAAAGCTAAAACTTCCTGTGCTGACGGTGGTATGTCAACTTGACATAAAAGAAGGAACCGCAACTATGAAAAATGCCTCCTAGATGCAGTGACCCACTGGGCCGAACTCCTGGAGTTCAGTTGAAGAGAGGGAGGAGGGATCATATGAACAGGGAGGGGTAGTCAAGAGTATGATGGGAAAAACCATAGAGACAGCTGACCCAAGCTAGTGGAAGCTCACAGACTATGGACTGACAACTGGGGAACCTGCATGGGACTGAACTAGACCCTCTGAATGTGGGTGACAGTTATGTGGCTTGATCTGTTGGGAGAGGGAGGTGCTGGCAGTGGCACCAGGACATATTCCAGGTGCATGAACTGTGTTTTTGGAGCCCATTCCCTATGGTGGGATATCTTGCTCAGTCTTGATATGGGGGCGGGAGCTTGGTCCAGCCTCAAATTGGTACCCTGGACCTTGATAACATCCCAAGGAAGGCCTTATGCCCTCTGAAAAGTGGATGGGGGGTGGGAAGAAGGGGAAGTGGGGAAGCAGGAGAAGGGGAGGGCAGGGGAACAGGGTTGGTATGAAAAGCAAATTTTTGTAATTAAAAATATGGGAAAAAAGAAAATGCTTCTGTAAGATCAGGTTGTAGACAAGCAAATAGTACATTTTATTAATTAGTGATTGATGTGGGAGGACCAAGCTCACTGTGAGTGCTGTCCCTGGGCTGGTAATCCTGCGTTCTATAGAAAAGCAGGTTGAGCAAGCCATGAAGAGCAAGTGAGTAAGCAGCACTCTTCCATGGTATCTGCATCAGCTCCTGCCTCCAGGTTCTCACCATGTCTGAGTTCCTGTCCTGACTTCCTTTGGTGATGAACAGCGATATGGAAGTGTAAATCAAATAAATCCTTTCCTCCCCATTTTGGCTTTGACTATGATTTTTGATTACAGCAATTTAAACACTTGCTGAGGCCACAGAGTGAGCGCAGCGTATTATGGATCCAAGAACTCAGTTCACTAAAGTGTATTTCCCAAAGTCTATAGCTACAGTTCACAGGCTAAAATCAGGACTCTATCAGGTCAGTCTCAACATCTGCTTATTGTCAGTATGTTCTTTTCAGTAGCAGTAGCAGGCTCCGTTGGGAGACCTCTTGAGTTCCCTACAAGAATGCCACTCTACCATGATGCAAGGCTTGCATACACGCAGGACACAGCCATGACATACATGTCACCAAGAAAAACACTGGCCTGGTTGGCCATCCTTTCAGAGCTCCAATTCTGCTCTGCGCAGAGAACTCCAGTGTCTGTTGTGGAGCCCCAATGCCCTCCTCCTGCTCCTTCCTTTTGGAACGGGGATTTTTGCACTGCACTGCTTTCTCTCAAGGGTATGTCGTCTGTTTTCTGATTTTATAGAGCTCACGGCCTGAGAGTTACTGTTAGCAACAAAGCGGATTTTGGACTTAGATTTTTAAACTGCACTGAAGCTGTAAGACATAGGCACTTTTGAAATTAGATGGAATGTAGTTTTCATTAGATGGCTCTAAGCTTATGGAGGCCTCGGTCAGCTTGCTATGGTTATGCTCAGGTTCATTGACTTGAACACTTGGTTCCTCTCTGGTGGCACTGGTGTGGAAAAGCCGTGAAACCTTTGGGAGACAGGGCTTGCTGCAGGAAGTGGCAGTGCCTAGGGGAGGGAAACCTGAGGCCTAGCCCTACTTCCTGTCCCATCTCTGTTTCCCAGGCCTTTGGAGACAAGAGCAAGCAGTTGTCATACATGCCTGTGGTCACAAAGCCACAGCCACCATGCCGCCCCCACCATCATGATCTGTACTCTCCACTGTGTACAGCGGCAAACCCTTTCTGCTGCAAGCAGCTTCTTTTCAGGTATTTGGTCACCGTAATGAGAAAGGCAACTTTTGCAACCTCCACAAAAGATGGTTTTTATTGTCATTTGTTGTGAGTCTCGTTCCTTCGGGCACTATATAATCGCACATGAGCTAAACAATAATGCTTAGCTGCTCACATGGGGGATGAGGTTCTAACTCCACAGTTGCTTCTTCCTCAGTGAAAACAGCAGGAGCATAATGGGTACAACGACTGAAACAGTCTACCTGAGCTCACCAACTCCAGCCTGACTGGGAAGGAACAAGCTATGATCAAACTAGTCCCTCTGAATGTGGTTGACAGTTGCATGGCTGGAGCAGACTGAGGGGCCACTGGCAGTGGCACCAGGATTTATCCTACTGTATGTACTGGCTTTTTGGGAACCTGTTCTCTTTAGAGGGATACCTTGCTCAGCCTACATATAGTAGGGAGGGCCTTAGGCCTTCCTCAAAGCAATGTGCCTTACCCTCTCTGAGGATTGGATGGGGGTGGGGTGAGAGGGTGTGTGGAGGGAATGGGAGGAGTCGAGGGAATGGGAAGTTGGATTGGTATGTATAATAAAAAAGGTAGTTTTTTTATTTTTTTAAATTAATTAAAAAAAGAATTAAAGCAAGGGCAGGATCCCAACATGAACACATTTCCCTGTGTGCTAGAAGTCCCGACCCTGATTATCTGAGTGACTTGAGCCTATGTAAACCACTCCTCGCTGCTAGCTTCTCCAGAAACAATGGATATAAAAACAAGCGTGGCAAAATCCAAACTAGGTCTATATCTGAATTAATAGCATTTCAGCAATGTCCATTTCCTGATTTTGACAATACAGCACTGTTACATGAGGTGTTGTGTTAGCACTGGAGTAGCTGGAAGACGGTAAACAGGAACTCTCTGTGCTAACACTCTTAAGCTTCATGTGACCTCAATAGTAAGCTCTCAAGTCTTCTCCTTAACACATCCCAACAAAGGGCAACAAATGACAAAGTGTCCAGATGATAACTCATTTGCATGCCTTTTTAAAAATGAGAATGCCATATGAAATTAATATGAAGTTAGAAAATAAAAGACCTGGTTGTAAAAAAAGAAACTGTGCTATATTATTATCAGGAAGAACACAAACCGCACACACATAAAATAGAGATGACATCCAACGTGTCGCTCAAATCTGTCTGGTTTTCCTCCTTTCCTTTGACATATCCATTTTCTGTTGTGCAATTGTAAATTCTTCCCCACTTGGACATCAGCCCCTGCCATGCATCACTCTTGGGTGGAATGCGATCTGGAGACCATTTGAAAAGCAACAAGGCAATTCCCTAATGAGTTTATACAAAGTTTCGATGAGTCAGAGCAGTGACCCTTAATGCCATTAGACATTACCACTTAAAGGAAACGTGACACTTTTACAAAGTCATTCTCCTGAGACTTGAATATTTAAGGGCTTTAAGGAAGAAAACGGTCTTCACTTTGACTTGGTGACTGAAGTGGGCACAGACTCGGCCATCTTTGAGGAAAGGAGGGCACATACAGGAGATGCACAGTGTGACAATGGCCATTCCTATCAGCTGGACCAGGAAGTGCCCATGAGACACACTTCTGGGCTCGTGATTCTTGAGGTAGGGAGGGGAGGGAAGACACACCCTAAACACGGCAAGCACTAGCCCATGGGGTGATGACCAAGACTGAATAAAAGGGGCAGAAAGAGGTACCCGGTGAACACCAGCAACCTGTTTCTCTGCTTCCTCATCTGCCCAGATGTGAATAAGCACCCCTGCACTCCTTGAGGAGGCCCTGGTTCCTGGCCCCAACACTCAGAGAAAGGAGAGTCCGCCTATTCCACACTCCATGCAGCAGTTACTGTAGTGAGGGTACTAAAGGATGCCTACCAGTCACTAAAGTCAATTACCTGTGACGCCACCACATAACAGTTTACTAAGCACTAGAAGGGAAAATTTATACCAGGGCTAAAGCATCAGCCTCAACTGCAAGAACATCATTGCCTGACAGCATCCTCTCCCATCACCAACACCATGGTGCTAAGATATTTTGTATCTTCGGTATCACAATAATCGTATTAGCCTACTAGCCCAGAGACCATTCAACTCTGAAGACAAGAAATGTAGGCTGCATCTGATTGAACTGACGAACAGGTTGAATTTCAAGTTGAAGAACTTGTGATGTAAACCCAATGCTTTCTTGGTTCTGTTCTGAATTTTATACCGTCATTAAAATGTTACTACATTGGATGGGAGAGATGGCTCAGCAGTTGAGAGCACTTGATGCTCTTCCAGAGGACTCTTCAGTCCCCAGCACCCACTGGGTGGCTCATGAAGCCCTCTACTGGCCTCTGTAGACACCTGCACACATGTGGCCCACATACACACACACACACACACAAATAAGAATAAATCTTAAAATGCCACTGATCATTTTACTTGAGTTTCTTATAGTTTTAAGACTGATGCTGTTGAATTAGTTTGTTGAAATCTTGACCAAGGACAAAACATCAACTTCAGAATTCCATATTACTTTCAGAGAAGGAATTCTGTATGAATTTTAGAGTTAGTATGTTAGTTTCTATAACGAATGCAGCTGGAGTTGTCATAATGATTAAACTGAACTATAATCTCTAGATGAATTTTGGACTATTGCCACCTGCACAACATTATCTTCCATGACTATAACACTTTTCTATTTATGACTTCAATTTCTGTAACTATTTTCACTTCGCAGAATGTAAGTTGTATACTGTCATTTTTTCCTAAGAATTTTATTCTTTTTGATGCTATATGAATAAAAAAATGATTTCTTAATTTTAATTCATTTTAGGTGGTTAAATAATGGCCATGTAATTAATTTTAGTCATTAATTTGGATTCTGTATTGATTAGGTTATATCTCCGAAGACATTCTGAAGGTCTCATTGTAGATGCGGTGAGGTCCTGTTAGAATATTGCAGCTGTCAGGACAAGAAGAGTGATATGAAGTGTGACAATGGTCACATGACAGCACAGGCGGAGACTGGACACAAGAAACTGAGGAAGGTCACAGACGTTAGAAGGTAGTAAAGGCCAATCCCTTAGTGTTGGATTCATACACACACACATGAACACACACACATACGCATACACACACACACAATTAGGAGAAAAATGTTTTCATTGCTTTTATTGCCCAATGGGCCAATGGGTAGGACTTTGTTACTGCAACCCCAGGAAGCCAAGATGCTCCTAACCTTGTTTTAGAATGGAGTTCTGAAGATATTCTATAAATAAAATCATGTTACCCCCACTCCTCCAATGCCTGCTTTGGGCAGTACTGTCCCACTGTCAAACTACTACTTGATTACGTAAATGGTAACATTTCAGCAAAGTCAACTTTATGAAATACTGTGTTACCTATAACGGACATGGATTTCCAACCTGGAAAAACCTCTAAAGCGGGAGAGTAACATTCGTTCGTCCAAGGCCACTTGTGTTCTGCCACCTTAGTTCCTCTTTATATTCTAGATGTGATTATTGACACACAATGACACAGAATTACTAGATAATGAATACAAATTATCATCCTCCTTTGAGGAAGATGACTGATTTATTTTTAGCTATTCCAGTCTATGCTATAATTACAATATTAAAAGTGGTAACCAAAACAAATACCAAAGTTCCTTATAACAAAATTTGAAACAGACTCATTTCCTTCTCCTGTCCTGAAAACATATGTATGGGTAACATTATAATTATACAAGCTATATTTAGGGATTCACACAGCACACACATACAGGTACTAATAATTAACGAAGAAAGCAAAAAGAGGCCATGAATTTGAAAGAGAGCAAGGAGAGGTATATGGAAGGGTTTGGAGTGGGGAAGGAAGGGAGAAATGATGTAATCATATT
Organism: Bramus lutescens; assembly: GCA_001685075.1. NCBI lineage: Eukaryota > Metazoa > Chordata > Mammalia > Rodentia > Cricetidae > Bramus > Bramus lutescens. The sequence continues at coordinate 93,066 of LOEQ01001678.1, read as the reverse complement.
GTGACTTCAAAACAAAAGGTGTTTTTTACATTCTAATGGATTTAGAGTTCATCCGACGTCAGTGCTTGCCTCCTCTGGAAGAGCGTTCTCATCCCCACTGCCAGGGCCCTGCTCTCCATTCTGCTCCAGAAGTCCTCAGCAGTCGTAACCACCTCCTACTTCCTTTGCTGTTCCTCTGTTTATCTCCAGGCAGCTGAGGCTTTCCCTACCTTCAACCCACCTGTCTGATGAAGGGTCTCTCTTTCCCTAAAAGCCTCAACTAAAGATCCATCCCTAGCCCACAGCAGCCTCCGCGTTCTTGCCTTCAACACGACCTCCATTCCTGCGGATTCAGTTTTACCTCTGTCCCGAGGTCTCCACGATACCCATCGCTGGGGTTAGTATCCCAGAATGCCCAGGACTGGCTTCCCCAGTCCTGCTGTTTCTCTTAAACACTTGGCTGGCATCTCAAATTCAATGGAAATTTACTGGGCACCACTTCCCAGTTAGGCTCTATTGCATGTTAAAGGTCATACTCTTAGCTCCTGCTCTTCCAGCCCAGGGTAGCAGAGCATATTTCCACGTGCATGAGCTCCCCCTCCTCCAGCTAGTCCTAAACCGGCAATCTTTATTGAGCTTGCGTAACACAGGTTTAAGGTCTGCTCTTGGCTATGGAGCTCATTTGTTGATAAGGTCCATGGATGAACACTTCTTTTGTCCAGTTACAGCATCAGGCCCTTGCCAACTATTGCCAAGGCTGTTCCGGCTTGAGGTGTTTTGGCCGAATTATTGTCTTGAGTTCACCCCTCCTCAAGCTTTTCCAAAAGTAGCGGTCTCTCAGTCAAGAGTTCTCCACATACCAGTCCCCTGCCAACACAACAACCACTCCCCGCTAGCATCAGAATAAATTTATTTCAGGCTCTCCAGGCACCGCGGGTCTTTCCAGTTGTTGTCCTTTGAGTATGCACAACCTCAACTGAGCTGACCTGGGGCCCAGGATCACCATGTATTTATTCCCTTGCTTAGTTTGCTGTCTCGAGTCCCGTTCCTAGAGTCCAAATTCTATCCACAATTCCAGGCCAAGTTCAAAGTTCAAGTTCAAATCTCTGAGGCCATTCTTTAACCCACTCCTGCTTCAGGTAGACTAAATCTCTGTCCTGGTTCCTGCATTGTTTGGAAAACAAGTGCCTGCTGTGGAGAGTCTGTAGCCGGTTGATCTGCGCATGTCACGTGATAGTTTGCAATATCTTGCACGGATTTATTAAGGACTAAGGACGTGGCGGACAGATGGACTGGCCCCCTGCTGGTGTCCCTTCTCTGTGAGAAATGTTGAACCGAAAGGCAGACCTCATACAGACATTGTTCATTGAACGTCTACCCATATTACAACTCTTTAAAAAAAGATTTTAATACTAGTTATTTGAGGAATTTTGTAAAATGAGTTGAGTTTTGACCACATTCATCTCTCCTTCAACTCCCCCCAGATCCACATACCCTTTCCTGCCCTCCCAGCTCACCTCCTTTTCACTTTACCCATTAAATTCAAATTGCGTTGACTATGTATTCATGGCTGTGTGGCCTTCAGCTGGAGCGCGGTAGACCTACCGACGGCAGAAAGGGCACTCGTCCTCTTCCAGAAGCTATAGGTTACCAACAGCTCCTCGGCTGGGGGTGGGACTTGATGTCCACATCCTCTCACGTCACAACTAGTAAGTAGAAAGTACACAATAAAATGGACAGAGGGCTCTGGGCTGGGACACCCACTTCTCGCCTGTGTGATCTACCTCTAGGCGGGCATGTGTATTTATGCGAAGCTGACACCCACAGCAGAACTATGTTTTGTTCCGGTAGAAGCTGGATTCATTTAGCTCCCAAAAAGCTCGTCTGGCACAACTGTGCCTTTCATATTTCTGGCCTAACTATGTTCTTCCAAGAAAACAAAGTTATATATGCGTCTGGATAGGGAGGGCAACATCCGAAGGGATCATGTTATAATTACATCACCATGACACTAACACTGAGAAGCTATTTCCACAAAGCAAAGTCCTGCTGTCTCCTGCACACATGGAGCCCACACCAGGATCTGTGGCTGTAGATAAGGTTAGAGATGTGAGATCCCCCCACTGTGAAGGGAAAGGCAAAGGATATATAGTAACATTCCACTAGTGCAGGAGAACTCTGCATCCTTTCACCGTTGATACTGGCTGTTAGAAAAACACACCTTCCCTGAAATGGTTTATAAAACCCTCTGTCCATGGTGTTACTGTGTGCTGGTAAATAAGGAGAGTATTTTCACCTAGGGCTGCTGGCTCCCCAAGCCCTTACCCTGGCAACTGTTTAACATCAGAATAGCATTTACATCCCTACTCTAACTGCTGAGGATGTTGGTTGGGAAGCCTAAAAGTTACAGGACTGACCAGGTTTAACGTGTCAAAGTGCCACTCAAAGTGAGTCACAGCCTGCAGCCTCAGTGCTAAGACTCACGAACTGAATCTAGATCTGCAGTGCCCAATCCTGCACAGTCAAAATATCCCCAAGGCCTTGTGTGTGCACTTATGTTTTAGAAACACTAGTCCAGGAGATGGAGTTTTAAAATTTACATTTGAATAAGGACACCGCAATGAGGTGCAGCTTCCCAGCTCTAGCCTAGAACCAATTTAGAAGCTCTAGCATTGGCTATGACTCCAATACAGTGCAATGAGGAAATCAATAAGGTTAAAACAAATGCTAGTCTCTCTACTCTCTTTTGTCTTTTTTGAGGAATTTTGAAATTACATAAATCATCACTGATTTCCATAAAAAAACTTAGTTCTAGCACAAAGAGCGTTGGCTCTGACAGAGGTGAGCTTAATCTATGAGAAAAAGATACCTCAGCTAGCACAAACTTCCATCCACAAGTGATACTTTATTATTACTGATCTGATTCCACGTGAACTAATAATTAACCCCAGAATGTCTGAAGACATATGTTGGTCCCCTCTGGCTTTTAAGAAGCATTTTTCATCTCACCCAAGTCTTTCTGTCTACTCAAATGCTGTCTGAAGAGACAAACCAGAAGTCACCACTTCAGCGTACACATGAGAGGTCAGAACAGCAAAACCGGGGCCCCGAGTTATCGTGAAACTGCTCTGTGGACTCTGCAAGAGGAGCCATCACTGACTAAGAGCTGAGCCCATCCAGACTCTGAATTCCAGGGATCTTCTGGCAACAGGAGAGAAAGAGTTCTCCCTCCATTCTTGTCTGTGCAGAGCAGCTCAATTCCAGCATCGTTCTTGAATGCAGGAAAGGGACGACTCTAGGCAAAACCTCTCTCTCTCTCTCTGTCTCTCTCTCTCTGTCTCTCTCTCTGTCTCTCTCTCT
>LOEQ01001678.1:53243-73716 GCA_001685075.1 Bramus lutescens | reverse complement strand
TCACATGCTCCATCAGTCCCAGTCCAGCTAGCCTTGGTGAGCTCCCATTAGATCAGCACCATCGTCTCAGTGGGTGAGGTCACCCCTCGCGGAAATAGGACTTTGTGATTGCCTGTGCTACAGCCCCAAAGTGGTGACAAACTGCTGAACTAGTTTGCCTATCATTTGCTCTCAGTAGTGCTGGGTTTCCAGTTGTGCACAGATGCTGGATTCTCGGGCTTTCCATCTTGCCATCTGACCACTGTCTATGACAGAAGCTATAGCTGTCCTTTCTCCCAGGTAGGGGTAGACAGTGTGTTTCCAACTCCTAGCTTGCCTGCTAACCACACGCGAGTCATAACTTGTGACACAGCCTCAGTCCCCATGCTGTCTTTGCCTTCTCTTCTTTTTTTCTATCCCCTGAGGATTTCTTTGACATTTCGAGATCAAACATTTATAATTTAAATGGTGTTTTGAAATATTAACCAGGGCATGGACTAGGCTATAGGGTAGGGGAGAGGGGACTGGAAATGCATTCAGTCCATAATCTCGATTCAGAGGTGGATATTTTCATAATTTGCTTTGATATTGAAATTTTCTCTAGCTTTTAAATATTATTCTACCACTTTAATTTGCTTTTTGGTCTATAATTCACCTGGCCTGTCTCCTGCCATTGGGCAATTAGGTTGTTTTTATTTTTTTAATCTTAGCAGTGTGTACTGAGAATTCCTGAGGTCAATGATCTTATCAATGGTGAATGTTTTTGGCATGACTAGCTAAGCCATTAAATCATTTTATATAACCTATTTTAGGTTCTTTGTTCGTATTTCCCACCCTGTAGACAAATATATTAAGGCCCTGTTGAACTTCTAAAGTATGCATCTATAGGAGAATGAGTTTAGTTTAATTGTTCAACATTTAGTTCTATAACTTGTTTTGAATATTGTATGAGGTGTGACTAGCTACAAAATATTTCAGAAACAGTATTAAAATATCCCTCAGACAAGACATGAGGTTCTTACATGTATTCTGTCCTGCTCATCTATTCTTAGCTTTTAGCTTTAATAGTTTGACTTTTTATCCTCTTGCTATATTTTATACCAATGCATGTTCCCTTCATGACGCATCCTTTTTAGGTATATTTTTTATTATTTTAATCTTCTTTCTTTTCCAGCAAAACTTTAGAATTGCTTGGCCATTGTTTTTCAAAGAAATTTCTATTAATACCATACTAAATTTATAGATTAATTCCAGAACTAAAAAAGTCTAATAATAGACATCTCACCCAATACAGGATAAATATGTTATCCAAGCCTTCCTTAATGCTACTCAGTGAAGTTGATATAGTTTCTTATTGTGACAATTATTTAATGAACAGGTACATACATACATATGCAAATACATGCGTGCATAAATGTATTTAAAACATATTTATATTGACTGTGCGTTTGCTTATTGGTTTCTCAGAACCATGATGTATAATCTGGCCACAAGCTGTTGTTCCTGTCAGGGTATCAGAGGGTCTGGAAGCTGACCCCTGCAGAATGTTGGCATCTTGGGGTGCATCTATTGTGGAGATGAAGCGGGCTGCAAAGACTGAGTCAGACTTACTGGAGGATAATTCAGGAAGGGAAATCTGAGAACAGACAGGATTTGATGACTCACTGGCTACTTGGGCCCTACACTGACACCATGATCATAAACTCTGCTCTGCAGGAGGAAAAGGTAAGCAGACCCAGGGTGTCTTCTGTTGATCCCAGAAAGAGTTCAGTACTCCTAGATTCTGCCCCCAAGTCACCACTAGCATCCTATAACCCTTTGGCAGACCAGATGCCCCAGGAGAATCCAAATAATCCCCATTATGAAGAACACTCAGCTGAAAGAAAAAAAAAACCCGACACATGCAATTCCTACTCTTTAATAGCAGAGAGGCAGTCACTCACTTCCATTAATTGACCAATGACATCTGGCAGACAGTTCCCCAGCACTGAGCAACTGCCAGACTTGAAAAGGGCCATCTGTGAATGTGCCTCTTCCACAGGGACTTGAGAATCATGAGAGAGGAACTCAGTAGGTAAAGCCATGAGCTGAGTTCCTTCCAGGAAGCCTGGCCTGGAAGACATGGTGCTGGGGTGGGGAAGAGCAGGAGACCCCTCGCCCTGACTCTTGCTTCTTTCCCCGGGGATTAAAGATCATTCACTCAATGTTTATTAAGAGTCTGTGATATATCAACCATTATTTTAGGATCTCAAAATCAGAGACTAAATAAGACACTAAGTCCCTGATTGTGCAGACTTTCCTCCTCTGTTGTCACAATGAAACAAAGGAACACACTTTCATGCAGCAGTGAGTGCTAGAAATCAAAAACAAGACTCAGAGCAGTTCATGCTGATGTCTTATACTGGCGTTCTCAATGCAGGAAAGGAACACGTTGAGTCACAACAACTACACATAGCTAATGGCTGCCCAATGGGATGATTCAGCACTACCCAGTATGGGAGGTATTCTAGGACAAGTGGTTCAGGGAATGGCGATTGGGAGAAGAAGCTTGAATAAGAGCTGACTATGGCCAGGATGTAAGACATGCTATTACCCGGGAGCTCAGACACAGAGAGCAACGTGTAAGAGCGAGGGCTCTTGGTGGAGAAAGGCAGGGAAGGTGGGTAGCTAAACAGAATCAGGGAGAGAATTAAGAAAAGTGACTAGGGACAGATCATCAGGTACTCTAAAGGTTATGAAAAGAGCCTTGTGTTTGAGTCTGAGCTGAGCATAGAGTAGGGAGATGCATTAGTTCATTAGTTCATTTTCCATTACTATAAGAAAATACCATAATCTAGCTACTTAATAAAACAAAGAAATTTGTTTAGCTTGGAGTTGAAGAGGCTCCAAAAATGTACCTCCATTTGTTCAGCATCTGGCAAGTGCTCCTTTAGCCATGTCACAACACGACAGAGAAGCAGGAAGGAAATGGCTGTACGAAGAAAAGATGTCAGGGTAAGACGTAAGTTGAAGACCAGGGAGGAGCCAGACTTGCTCTTTTTATGCTAACCCACTATTGTGAATGCAAACTCCCTCCAGGAGGTCAACATCAACCCTCTGATGGCAGTGTCCCAGTGACGTAATTCCTTCCGTATTCCACTACTTCCCAGCCAGGACTCTGGGGCAAGCTCTTAAACCATGAGCCGCATTCAAGCCTTAACAGGAAGTGCCAGGATCTAGAAAAACACAGCTCTGTGGAGAAAAACAGGGATTTCCTTTAGGACTTGATTTCCCCCAGGCATTAGAGACAGAATCTCTGTTCCTTGATCTCGTGAGCTCTTCCCTTTGACATTTGTAGGCATGTTTAATGTGACTACAACCATCTCATAATGAATCAATGACTTCCAGGTATTTAATGTCCTTCGACATAGGCTAGAGGGAGGAGGACAGTCAGATCAAAAAGAAACCCGGTCATGCCTGGTAGCTACTCTGTAAGTACTGTGGCAAAATTGGGGTCATTTATTCCCTCTTGTTTGCCTATCAGTGGAAGCAGAAGAAAAAGAAATGAACACCACCTATAAATTAGACATGTCTACCCTGTGTGTTTAAAGGCTGCTGTAGAGTCAGCGAAATACTCACGTGAGGAATTATTTTAACCCCAAGATGCTCCCCATCTATACCTTAGTGCAACAGGCGCACAGTTGCTCCCAAATCCTTACCAGAACTCAGCATCCCTTGAGGAAGCAGGTGGCTCAGACATACCGGAATGGTTTAAGTTGTAGACATAAGTGGTGATCTTGCTTATGGGTCAGAGATACACGTGGGTTCCAGCACCGATGCTGCTCTCTGTAGCCTTAAAGCTACATCTTCCTGGTGAACACTTGTTTACTTGAAATTAAAGAATGGAAGAATGTAACCTAGAGTCAGAACTCAGCCCTCACAGCAGTGATGCTGCAGTTTCCCTTCTAGAATGGAAAAAGTGATGAGTGGCTAGACTGGGTGTGCCCCACCCTGAGAGCATAGGTGGGGTCAAGGAGCTAAGACTCACTCTCCCCAGGGACTACCAAGGCCATGTTCCCCAAGGTTTAGCCTACAAAGGAAAAGTCTACTAAGCATGTCTGTTTGTCTGCCCAGCCTGTTGCAGGAACCAGGCAATGTGATGAGCACATTTGCAGAAGTTTGGTGCAATTAAAAGCACAGCCAGTGTATCAAATAGGCTTTCTTCCTATTACACTGACGAAAGCAAAGAATTTCCCCAGACCTCAGTTAAGGGTCTGACCCTCAGAATGCCAATAAGATTCGGAAACAGAGCTACCTAGGGCTCCTGTGCACTTCCCCCCTCGCTGCCAGGAAATGACATGCTTTCTCTTTCTGCTTTGTTTAAGTTTTACTTGGTAAATATTTCATTTTGCCAGGTTCCTGGAGATGGCAATGAAAGCAGCTGCCTGTGTTTACTTTGGCACCACCTGAGCATGGGGACAAAATCCCCTGGGCCCTGTCCCTATGGAATGCCCACGTCATTGTTTCCCTTGCTTGTGCACTCTAAAAAGGAGGTGTTAGAGCTTCCCTGAACACCTACACAGGTACTCCATGGCTCTGGGGAGGAGCAGATTTGGGGCCAGGGAGTTTATTGATGCTCAGGTTCCCCACAGAGCATGGAAAAAGCTAGAATACTGGAGCATCACCGTACTGGATGCTCTGTGTTTCAGCCGGAATTCAGCTGGTGCATAGTAGCTCTGAGTGCTGAGAAAAAGGATTGGAGGCAAATTTTTACTTCAAGGAACTCTGGTGTGTGTGTGTGTGTGTGTGTGTGTGTGTGTGTGTGCACGCATGCACGTCCATGCACACATGCACAAGCAGACTAGGAAGAACAACATAAGATGTTAAGAGAACCACTGAAAAGAGTGCTTTCCTTTCTATTTTTCCAGTAAAGTCTTTACTGTCCTGGGAGAAAAGAGCTGCTAAACTAATTTCACTCATAGCATGTAAATAAATGATGGCATTCTTCTCCATCTTTTGAGCCCTTCCTTCCTTCCTTCCTCCCTTCCTCCCTCCCTTCCTCCCTCCCTCCCTTCCTCCCTCCCTTCCTCCCTCCCTTCCTTTCTTTTTTTTTTGTCATTTCTTTCTTGATTGTACAATTCAATGCAATGTCTAAGTTGTGAGTATTTAAGCTCAGTGGTTGGCTATAGGACAAGAGGAACTTCTAGGTTACGGACTTCTACAGAGGGTACTGAATATTAATTACATCCATGCACAGGAACAGGTCTACTCCAAAGGCAATAGTCACAAAGAAAGTCAGATTTTATATCTATATCATCACTAGGTCAAATAGCAAAACACAATGTGAGACTTTGGCTAGAAACCAAAAACACATTCTTTCTTACCCTTAAGGGTTTAGTGCTAACAAGACAACCTAAGGAAAACTGAATTAGTCTTTACAGCATATGAATATTTCACTCTGGAGAAGAGACTATTGTCCTAGTCAAGGCTTCTGTTGCTATGATGGAACACCATGACCAAAAGCAAGTTGGGGAGGACAGGGTTCATTTGGTTTATGCTTCCATATCACTGTTCATCATCAAAGTCAAGACAGGAACTCAAGCAGGGCAGGAATCTGGAGGCAGGAGCTGATGCAGAGGCCATGGAGTGAGCTTCTTATTATCTTGCTCTCCACAGCTTGCTCAGCCTGCTTTCTTATAGGACTAAAAGCCCAGGGATGGCACCACCTACCATGGGTTGGGCCCTCCCCCATCAATCACTGGTTAGGAAAATGCCTTACAGACTTGCTTACAACCCAATTTCATGGAGGCATTTTCTCAACTGAAGGCTCCCTTCTGTCAGATGACTCCAGCCTGTGTCAAGTTGACATAAAACCATCTAGTACAAATATGGCATGGAACAGAACATGAAGAGCCACTGTGACCAGAAACTTTACATAAACACAGACACTAAACTCAATTCCTAAGAGCAACTTCTGCCTCTGTTGTCCATGTCTAATATGGCCTTGTCTCCATCCCCTGATCTCTCTGTCACCATATTCTTATCACTGCATCTTCTGCCCTTACGTGGATGACATCAGTCCCATTTCACTTCTGGAACTGTCAAGTAAGTTACCTTCATCATATATCACCATTATTTCAAAAAACCAAGAATTTAAAAAACCCTATTTAAAATAGCCTAATGTTGCTTTCTCATCTTATGATCATTTGCTGACTTCCCCTCTGTCAATCAAATGGGGGCAGCGCCCATCCCAAAAAGATTTCCTGTGCTCTGTAGAATCAAACACTTGCAAAAACGTAAGAAAAACAAATAGCTTTAACATTTTCCTACTTGGTTGTATAACCTAAGTGTGAATGACCTTTTCTGCAGGTCTGACTTTTGCATACTTTGCTTTCTGTAAAGTTTAAAAGGATCTTTAGATGCTTTACTGACTTCAAAAACAAAATATTTTAGCTATGGGTTGTGTCACATGCATATAATGCCAGCATTCAAGGGGCAGAGGCAGGAGGATTGCTGCAAGTTTGAGGCCAGTCTGTTCTACATAGTGAGTTCCAGGCCAACTAGAATTTCACAATGAGATACTTTATCTGAAAAAAGAATAAAGAATTTTTAAAATGATTGATCTTAACAGAGCCATATAAAAATTAATTCTGTGAAGAAAACTGATTCCCTTAAAGGCCTCCTTAAGTACTCTTTGTATATTTTATGGAATCAGTTCTTGATTTTTTCTCATTAAATTATAATTATTTTAAATTACACGATGCTTTTCCACTTTGGATGGGAACCATGTTTATCTTTTCTGTGTCGTTCAGGTTTAGTAAAAAGTGCTTCAAGATGGTGCTAATGTGGTCAATTCTTTCCCACTCAACACAGTGCTGAATGAATGTGTCACTTGAAAACAATCATTTACTTGTTAAATTTAGATTGTGACTTTGTAAACTCTGGTTTTGTAAAATCACTGATGTTTGCTAAACTGTGTTTAGTAGCCATTATACTTGCAGAGGTAACTGTATACGAAACACTTAGGTTCACAAGAGAAATAAGATTGTATCATTGTCCAATGCCAGAATTAAGCAAAGAGCATTTAGCAGCCCCATTTTACTCTTGAAGAAGCTTACAAACGTGCTAGGCATTTCATTTCTGAAGTGATCATCAATTTTCCCAAGAAGTCAAGTATTAGAGTTGCTTACTTTTCTATTAAACTGTTTAATTTTTTTCTGTTAGCCTTTAATCCCTTTGTGTCTTCATTTTGGGAAGCCTATATTAGTTCAAGGTACAGCATATCTCTTGAGCTATTGTTAGTCTCTGAACATCTTCATTCTTTCAGTGTTGGGTGTGCACTGATAGACTTCTGCTTAGTGTCATGTATGCTTTAGGTATGACAAGGAAGGTCCTGCTAACAGTAGAAGGAAACAAAGCATATATTTTACTGAAGGTGATCTATGCTGTAAAAAAATAGAATATATCGAAAAATAGAATAAAGGCTGTAGCTCTAATCAGATAATTCAGTTATTGAGATGAGAATCATAGGAGGTACGAGTCACTCGAAAGGTTATATGGAGCAAGAAGCAGGAAGAGTGGAATCCCTAAGTGAGGCGCACACATGGTATATCAGAGGAATAGGAGGACTCCAACCGTGAGATGGGATACAGAAACAAAAGGGATCTCAGGGAGAACTCACAAAGGCAATGATTCAGGTAAGGACTTTGGCTTTTGCAGAGTCCTGAGCAGAGAAGTGATGTGACGTCACTCCGGGCACAGCTCTGACTGCACTGCTGGATCCTAGAAGGACAAAGACAGGAACAGAGACACCAAAGAGGGGCAGCTTTGGCACTTCAAGCTTTCAGACAATTGTTGTGGGGCAGCAGTAGGCACAGTGAAAAGTGGTAAGATTCTGTTGTAGTTTGAAGCCAAAGGTACAAGGACTTCCTGATGTAGGCAGATAAGAAAGTGAGAAAGTATCCACTGAGTAGAGGAAGGATAAAGAAGCAGCAGGAACTGGTGTGAGGGATAGAGAATGGAGTTTGGCATCTGTATCAATCAGATGGTCAAGGGAGAAGTGGGTACCAGGATGAAAGTCAGTAGACAGGAGTCTGGGCCACAGGTAAGTACTTGGGAGGTGATGCATATGCCTGGATTTTAAAGACAATAACAGATGAAACTGCAGAAGAAAAGGGAGGGGAAGGAAAGAGAACACTGTGGAAGAAAGACTAGAGGATTGCAGCCTGCTTGTGAAGGCGAAGAGAGGCTGGGGGAAGTGGACATGCCACCAAAGTTAACTGAGAAGGGATGAGACAAGAGTGTGACATCACTGGGCATTGATATGAAGACCTGGCAAGGAGCTACACAGTAGTCAGGTTCTAGACAGGGGATTGAAAGGAGAAAATTTAGTGTGAATCAAGATCAAGTTAACAGAAAACAAAGAGATGGAAAGAGAAGGTGGCAGCTCACAGAAGAGTAACTGTACCCCTGAATCAGGATGTGGAGGTGGATGAATAAAGGTGAGGGATTTTAGCTCTTAACCAAGGCTAGAGGAAGGGCCCATACATCTGACAATCAGACTTTCAAAAATCAGTTGCTCTTGACTGGTCTCATGGACCAAGAGGAGGTACTGAGAGAAGTTTTAGATCCCTGCTCTAAAGCGAGGATGCTAGGTATCTGCTTAAGGCTGTGGTGGACCTATACAAGGCAGTATTTTCACTTATGAAGGCCACCATACAAATTGTCACAAATGCCATGGATTAAAATAACGGAACTTTACCTTTGCATAAACTAAAAGTTAGAAATCGTAATTCTAAGGGCTCAGCAGGCATGCCCTCCTGCAAGCCCTGAGGGGGAATCTCTCCCATGCCCTCCCTGCTCACTTGTGGTTGCTTGTAATTGCTGGCATTTCTTGGATAATGATGTGTTGTTTTTTTTTTCTGTCTCTGTCACTCCTTCACACAGCCTTCTTGTAAAGACACGAGTCACTGGATTTAGGGCCTACCCTACCCCCAGTAAGCCACATCATAACTGTTTTGTCTGCAAAGATCCTTTTTCCAAACAAAGCCATATTCTGGGTTTCTGGGAAGACATGGATTTTTGGGCGGCACACTATTCAATGCACAAAGGTAGTTTCTTCACCATCTTGGGAAGTGGAAACTGAAAAAAAAATGTACTGAAGGAAGAGGATACCACCATTGCAAGTGGAGATCTTTCTAAGGCATGCCACTCCCAAGAACCCTCACAGAGCAGAAGTCCAAGGGGCGCATATAAGAAAGTGAAGAAAGTGAAGGCCTTCTCCCTTGTCCAGACTCTCTGTCTCCTGCGGGCCAGCCAGCATGACATAGAGCTCTCACAGGAATCCAGGCTGTGACTACCATTTCCGGCGTGGCAAATAGAGTACGCAAAGGTAGGTTTGGAGCCGAGGGACAATGTCTTAATAATTAGTATGGCTTCTGCCGGGAGAAAAAAGATGAGTACCGAGAATTGTCCTCTGGATTTAGTTTCAGTTCTGCAACCAAATAAACGCCTAGAGGAAGTGCTGTACTGTTTGTTCGTATGTGGAGCCAGTCAAACATTTCAGCACTCTGGTCAGCTCCTCAGCCAGTTCAGGCAGACATTGGAGCTGCTAATGGTCATAGCAAGCTTGCAACCATTTACAATGCAACAAGCTGCCACCTGCCATAGTATTTACCCCATTGATGGCCCCTCTGCAGACTTTTACTATAATAATTACAAGTGAGTTAAAGCAGTCTTGGAAATGAACATAATTGTATTCCAGTAAGATGCCCACGAATGAGTGAAAACAGGTGGTTAATTTTAGTCTGGTTTCTCTGGACGTAAAGGAGGAACAAATGAAAATATTAGAGAGAGATTCAATAAACCTGGGGAAGAAAGTCAATACAGATTTTAGGGACCTGGAAACATGTGTGAGACCTCACTGAGTTCTCTGTTTGCTTTTAGATTGAAATTTATAAAGATAACTGACGCCATGAATACTAAAAATCATAGAACATAGAGTACAAACAGAAGTACTGCAAAACTGCATTTGCTCTTAGGTACTTTTGTGAATCCTAATTATGTAAGTTAGTGAGGGTAATATTTAAATTGCTATGTTGTGATCTATAAAGGTGTCTTCATTTTTCATAGAAGAGCAACAACACATTCTTAAACTAATGGGAAGTTAAAATACTAATAACAGTCAAATTGGGAAGAAGAATGCCCAAACTGTCCCTCACCATTAGTTTCATTTGAAATTTATGACATTCTCTTACTTCTTAGGATTAGTTATGTGCATCTAAAATAGACAGCAAGACAGAGTTGTAAAACTCCTAAAAGGGGAAGCAACATGAAGCAAGGCACTCACGATCACTGCAGCAGAGCTGATTAGTATAAGCGAGCTCTGCCGTGAGCTACTGTCTTGACTTATTTGTTATGAGTTTCAGTGAGACCAGAAACTGCATTTTTACATTCGTGCTTCAGCCCCCAGAGCCTGAAATCCCCAGAGGAGCTTTCATACTTTACTAAACACATGTGCTCTGGAAAATGAATCTGACTGCCATTCCACTGGATGTGTATCTGCTCAAGCAAAACTGGGAGGAGCATTAACTATGTGCATTATTTATCTTATTTTGGAATAATGCTGGCTTCTGATAAATATCAAAATAGAAAGCCAATAATTTGATAAAAACTTGAAATAATCTAAAACCAAACAATTAAAGGATTTTTGGCCCATTTGTGGTGTATGTGTGTGTGTAAAATAATCTTTTCTATTTGATGATACTTTTAAACAGTTGTTGCAGTGTTTTAGCAGAAGACTTAATTTGAAGTTCAAAATAAAAAAGCATTTTCTTTAAAATTGTTGACAATGGCCTTACTGGTGAAGCTGGTCATGCTGAGTTTGATCCTGAGATCCACATGGCAGAGGAGAGAACAAACTCCTACAAGCTGTCCTCTGACTTCCATGTGTGTGCTCTGGCAAACTTTCACACACACACACACACACACACACACACACACACCACAAATAAGTTATCTACTTATTTAAGTAAGTAACTGCAATTAAAATATTTTTAAGTTCTTTTTGATTGAGGGTCTCTTTATGTAGCCCTGGCTGTCCTGGAACTCACTCTGTAGACTAATGGAGATGGGTTAATTTAAGATATGAGTTAGCCAGAAATACACTTGGCCAAGCAGTATTGCAAATAATATGGTTTCTGTGTAATTATTTCAGGAATCTGGGCAGCTGGGAAACGAACAAATGGACTCCTACAACAGAGATCCAACTTCTTCTGTCTTCTGAGTGCTAGAATTAAAGGTGTGTAGCTCAACACCTGGCAATATTTTCTTTTCTGAATTTACTTGAGAGTTTGGCCCGCATCGATATACGCATACTATACATACTATATGTATGCCTGATGTCTACAGAAGTCAGAAGTCAGAAGAAGGCATTGTATCCCTGGGAACTGAAGGTACAGATAGTTATGAACCACCATGTTGGTCCTGGGAGTGGAACTCAGGTCTTCTGTGGGAACAGCAAGTGCTCTTAACCACTGAACCATCTCTGCAACCTGTTCAACCAAATAAAAGTGAGCATGATGGATTATCCTTCTTAATTCCTTGTGTTGTTGTTTTGTATATATGTGTGTGTATAGTTCGTGTGTGTGTGCATATACAAATGTACATGCAAGTGTGCGCAGAGGTCAGAGGTCAATGTTGAATACTTTCCTCAGTTCCTCTCCACTCTATTTTTTGAGACAGGTTTTTTGAGATATGCTAGACTAGTTAACTCCAGTGATCCACCTGCATCTCCCTTGCCAGTATTGAGATTACAAATTCATGCCACCACATTCTGCTTTTACATGGGTTCTAGGTTGCCAAAGGCAGGTCCTTATGCTGTGTAGTGGGAACTTTACTGTCTGGCCAATTTCCCCAAACTTTCTCATAAATTTCAATATGCAATTCACTAGTACTGGTTAGGTGTGGTGCCCCCTGCCTGTGATCCCTGTACCCAGAAGGCAGAGGCAAGAGACATTGAGAGTTCAAGGCCAGACTTAGCTTACACAGCAAATTCAAGAGTGCTTGGGACATACAGTGAGATCCTGCCTCAAATGGCAAAACAAGTCTGAGGATGTGTGTCTATACAGAGAGGAGTTGGGTCTGGAGTGCTGCTTTCTTGTAAAGTCTTTGCTTTGATTTAAGTCATAATAATATTGGTCTCATAAATGAGTGGGGAACAGTCCTCCTCTGCTAATTCCAGGAAAGCTTCCATAATATAGATATTACTTTATTCTAAGTGTTTAGTAGAATATTTCAAAATGAATCATGAGGATTAGATGAGTAAAATATATTTGCCATTATAATTAACCTAGTAATATAATCTTGCATAAGGAGTTAGCATCTCAGTAGTAGCCACAGACTGTCTTTATACTCCAAAGGCTTAAATGCAAACCCTTGTATGTTGTTCTGAAGTGATAATGGTGCCAGCACCCAGAGATTAAACGAGACCAGAACAAAAAGAATTTAGATTTCTTTGCAATGGGTAATTATTCACCCAATTAGGACATAGTTAAGAATCACTAATATTTTAAGAGAATATCACTATTCTACTACTCAAAAATTATTTCATAATTATTCTTTAAATTTCTGTATGCTCAATGAAAAACGCCATTTCCTAGAGTTGTGGAGCTGGGAGTAAACTCAGATGCAGATGAATAATATAACAATATTCCTTTTCCCTATGCACATCTTTCAACTCGGTGGCTACAAAAAGGCACCTGGACTAAATGAAGACTGTTAAATAATGGATCAAAGGTAGTGTCATTTTGGAAATCTATTAAACAACATGCTGAATATTTTAGCAGTTTTAATTATGCATCATTACACACTCCATTACCTTTTCAGACATCCATGTATGGTTTTGCAGATTCTGACATTCTAACAGAATGGGTAATGGAGCAGTGAAGCCAACCAGGTGCTATAACAAAAAGCATTTGTGTAAATGTCTAATAGAATATTAATGAACCAAACTAATGGGAAACATTTTAGGTCTTCCAAATGTTAAGGCTTCTGCTGGCTACGAGCAGAAGATAACTCAAGCTTCCACAGCCCTAAGTCGGTGAGGATCACAGCCACACATCATAAATAAAGTCGAGGTCATGTTTCCTGTTTGATTAAAAAAAGAATATGTATTGAACATCTCTCAATAAGCTTACAAGCAAACTGTCTAAATCAAAGTAATGTCTACAATGCTGACAGAGTAGCACAGAACACTGAGAGCCCTTTGGCTTATGGTTAGAGGCACACACACACACACGTACACGCACACACACAGACACACACACATACACACAGACACACACACTGTGGCCTCAGGTCAGTAGTGCTTACTCTCTGGTTTCTAGATTCTGTCTCTTCTCTTGTACAATACACACCACTTGTGCCAGGCTCAGCATAAACTTCTTTATCTACAGGGGGGTCCTTCATGAACCCTAGCAAAAAAAATGAACATTCATGAATAGGTTGAGGACACGGTGCCTCAGTTATGCATTGGAAGGCATTTCAGTCAGACCTGGGAAGAAAGGGAAAATTCCTTTTAGTCAGTCAGGAAGGATAATGGAAATTAGTTAAGTGAGCTGCTTTAAAGGCAAGTAGGAGTTTGTTCAGGAAGGCAAGAAGAACCCAAGAAGTGCAAGGCACCAGCTGCTGTAAGTGAAAGTAGGATCTTGCTCAGGAAGGCAATAAGGACCCAAGAAGAGTGTAACACCAGCATAACCCCAGGAAGTTCTCATGAAGATGGAGCCATTAGTGATCGCTAGCAAAATAGACATGACATTTTATATTTTACAAGATAACTCAGATGAGAAAATGATTTAAAGACACTAATCATATGTCTTAGCCTAGAGACTATTGTATTAATTCAAGTAAGAGGTGATGGAAGCCTGGACTGAAGCTCTGAGAAAATGGAACAACAGGTGCCCAGCAGCACTGCCAGCAATGCCCCAACCCTCCTTTTCTACTAAGCAAGCCTCACAGTACTGTAAAAGAAACTCTTCAAATGCCCTAGTGGCTGTATGGAAAAACCGCTCTACAATAGGCAAACTACAAAGAAGTATTCTTCCACGTGTCCACAGGGGAAATAAGCAATCTATTATACCATTTTTTTGATCACCTAAGGATGTGATTCTAATAAATGTTGATGCAAATGCATTTTTGTTTTGATTTAATATGTTTTGGTTAACTGCAATGAGTTTTATAACTAATCTTAGCATAGACTCCAGGTAAAAAGGTGGAGCAGAATCCACTGATGTGGTTGGGCCAAGGAGGGTACAAGAATAAATAGACTCTACTCAAGAAAGAGAAAAAGCTTCAGAACTTTGTAGAGGTCATGCTAGAATGGATTTCTTTGGTCAGTCCTGGAAATATAAGTATAAGCAACATTAGACAGACTGAGAAGGTTGTAATTAGTCTATGTATATATACATATATATGAATGTAACAAAATGAATGAAAAGAGCCTATGAATTTTCTAGAGAGCAAGGAAGCATGTGTGCAAGGGTTTGGAGGGAGGAAAGGGAAGGCAGAAATGATGTCATTATGATCTCAAAAATAAAAGAGACAATAAAATATGTCTCTGAAACCAAAGAATGGGATAAGCTCATGTGCTGGTAGAGAATTTAAGATTTTTTTATTAAAATTTTGTTTCTATACCAAAAAAGTGCTGAGAAAAAGATAAGTGAACTATTCACAGAGAAGCCAAGATGAACACAGCTCCTGGGATGGTGCTCCCCCAGGGAGAAAGAAGCAAAGCCTTCTCCAAAGGTGAACCTGGTGGCCCTGGTGAACAAGAGACCAGCAATACAGCCCTCAGGATAAGACCCTAGCCCTCACAGGCCTTGACTACAGTCACAGCTAGTCTGAGACAGAGATTTCTCTGACGATCGGGTCAGCAGTAGAGAGGAATATGCCAGCCCATGTGACCCTGGGCTGTGTCCAGGCACCATCTTGACAGGAGACCTTTCAAATGGTTTAAAACTGAGCTACCTTGGGAGACTGAGAACGTCCACAATTCAGGAAGCCTATATTTCTCTTGCCAAAAGTCCCAGGCTGAGAAAAGACCCGGCACTTGTAGAGAGGGACAGGGCCAAGTTGGGAAGTGCAGGCTGCAAGCTAGGGCAATGGAGAGCAGCCTTGCATGTGGATGCTGAGAGCCGGTGTCATCAACTGAGAATAACACGGGAGTTGGATAGTTCCAAGCCTGAGGGTGGTGGATAGATCAACCTCTTGAGCCGTGTATCTGCTCTTTGCGCACTGTGAAGTGAATCTCCTTCTCCAACAGGGTGATTGATACTTAGATCTTCCCAAGTATGAAAATGGGCCCTCCACCTTTCAGATCCCAGTGCTGTGGCTGCTTCATATATGACCAATGCATTTGGGAGACACTAACAAGCCTGAACGCTAGCCACCCCAGGATGCATGATCTGAAGAATCTCAGAAGGGTGAGAGAACCTGCCCAGCTACAGACTGTGATGCCAAGTATGACCACAGATGATCCCTGGTAAGCAAAGAAGGGAAGCTAAAAATGTGAAGATTGCTTGGCAGAAGTCAGGTACTTATCCAGTACAGACTCAACACTGGCGCAAGCAAAAGGGGAGTTCACAAATTCAAACGTGGCAGTGTTTGTTCACATTTTTGAGTGTAACAGCTGGAGGAGGAGGATACATCTAGTGGGTAGATGTAAGGCATGTTGTTACCCATTTAGCAATGCACAGAGCAGCCCTCACAAAGAATCACCTGGTTCCAAATGTCAGCAGAACTGAGGCTGAGAAATGTTACCTTAAGCAAGTGTTCCATGCCAGCCTTTGAGTCTCCAAGGAATTGTGGATGGCTTGTATTGACTCTCACTCTGAATTATAGCATAGATAAATGAATGCCCAATTTGAGCATTCACCACAATGCATATGCTTCTTGCGCCTGCAGTCTATTATAGCCATCTCACTTTCCCAAGGATAGGCTAGCCTTGTACAAGGGAGATGGCTGGCTTGTTGACTGAAGCTGTTGACTGGATTCCCCATCTTTCTCCTGTGAGACAGGAGTACCTCAGACGGGGCTAGACTTGCTACATAGACCAGGCCGGTATCAACCTCCTGATCCTCCTGCTTCAGCTTCCCAAATGCTAAGATTACAGACAGGAGCAATGGCACCCAGATTAAAATCTGTTGAAATGCCTATTACATTTTTAAAAGAATATTTCAATTATCTACTCAAACCTATTTCATCCTATTCTGTTAAGAAGAGAAGAAAAGCTGGTCATGATCTTTTGTGTATTTACCCTTTAAGTACTTAGGGACAGTTATTAAGTCATGTGTCTGTCTTCCCATCTCCACTTAAATTCCAGACTTTTCATTATCCCATAGGAATAAATGTCTCCTCCCAAGGCAGCAACTGGTGATCTGGTGGTTTTGGTGCTAGTGTTTATTATATACTGGGAAGTTGCATTCATTTCACTTAGCAGAGCTGTGGCTTATGAGCTAATATGTGAATAAATAACCAATCTTGACCTCCAGTGGATTCATGGAAGCTTTCCACGAGCCAGGATTAAACATTAAATGCCACAAGCTATCTAAAGCTCCTGTTTTCATGGTTATCCCAATATTTGAAAGAGATAGTAAACATTGGCTAATTTTACAGTTAACTGACATTATAAATGCTCACCAGGCATTGCATAAATAAAATATCCTGGACAATTTGCTGGCAAAGCCGTGTGTTCGAGACTTTGGGCACATTTAAGAATTCAAGTAAGAGCTGGAACGTACATTGATCACTAACTCCCCATTTCATGGCTTCTGAGGCATAAGAAATCAGTCTAAGGAGTACACACATGTTGTGGGGAGAGGCACTAGGAGAAGTTTTGTTTGGGATACAGAGGGCAAACACAAACGACTAGAAACTGATGCAAATCCCTCTCACATCACTAGAGGGAAAGCAGAGCTGCCTGGATGATGAGCCTAAATGGCCTTTGGGTCAAATATCAGCATAGTGGTTGGCCTGAGAAGCTGACACTTCAAAAGGCAGACATCTCGATTCCGGAAGCTGTCAGTCAAAGAGACAGGAAAAAATGTTATAAAGAGAGGTTTGTGCTGTCGTATGTCAGACAGATTGAAAATCCATGGTTCGTTCTCCTGCTAATGCAGGAAGCCACCCTTCCCCTGGGTAAGGCAGTTAGCTATGCTGTGGCTTTCTGAGTGAGGGTGTTATAAACCATCAACAAATGACGAGAAAAAATAAAGACAGCACACATGCACACACACTTACACAACAAGCTACAAGCACACTGCAAGTAACTTTAAAACATCTCCAAGATTCTCAATAATTTATGTACACAAACAGATTTTAATGTTAGACAAAGATAGTTTTATGCTTAGATTGTAAACTTCATAATATCTAATTTCAAAATCACATAGTAACTATCCTTTTCTAATGCATTAGATGAGGTATGATATGAAAAGTATTTTCCATCTTATTTTAGAGTCTCATTAAACAGATTTTATGTTACACCAAATATCTGACATAATGACCAACCAATCAATGAAGTAATAATTAGATAATATTGTATAATATGGCAATAACAAGAAGGTGCAGAATGTCTCTCCCATCAAAAATTAGGATCTATTGCAAAACATTCCTTTAATCTTGACTTAGCTATCCAAGTATCACTTTCAATTACCTTGATCATCAGCGTCCCTCCTCAGGCCTGCTGGGAAGCTGGTATTAACCTTTATATGGCTTTGTTTGGTTGGTTTAATTTTTTTAAGTTCTTGTCTCTGAATACAAGCTAAGCTTCTGCACAGACATCCATACCCCAAAGGGTCCACCATCACTATGTATTCAGAGTCACAATAATGAATGTTTAGGAACACAATTAGCTATAATGAATTTATCAATAAAAGTGGAGAGCTCTGCCCCCCAATAACACCGCCTGCATCCATAAAGACTGGGAGTTCTTACCAGTATGCCTCATGGAGATAAACAGGCCCACAGGAAGGCAACAGCTCTCTAGCCTCACACCATTCTCTCAGATTTTCTGATTTCTCCATTTTTAGTTATCCTTAAATCAGTCTCAGTTAACAGTCATATCCTTGATCTCCTGGATCATGGTAGGTAACGGAGCTATCGTCCAAAGGCAGCACTTCTCAACCTGTAAATCACGATCCCTTACGGGTCTACCAACCCTTTCTCAGGGGTTGCGTATCAGATATCCTGCATATCAGGTATTGACATTAGGATTCAAAACAGTAGCAAAACTACAGTTACGAAGTAGCAACAAAATAATTTCCACGTCGGGGGTCACCACAACATGAGGAACTGTATTAAAGGGCCACAGCGTTAGGAAGGTTGAGAACCACTGCTCTAAAATCTCTTCTAGAATCAATTCAGAATCATTGTCTCCCGCCCTTCCCACCACACCATTCCCAGACAACCCAGGCAGAAAATCCCATGGGAAATTCTGCTTGACAATAATCTCTAAGAATGGGAGGATTTAAAAGATCACATTAGGAAGAAACCACCAAAATCCACCAAGTACCTCAGCAGCCTCTTTTTAAAATCTTTATTCATTTACTAGGTTATCTTATTTTTTACACACTTCAAAGTAAAGCGTATGGAAGGGGGTTGCTACCTTGTTGCCTCTGGATCGGTCAAAGGCAGAGAGCAAGCAGCAAGCAAGCAGATTTTTTTTTTATTTTTGTTTATTTTTTTTCAGGAGTGGGTTTTTAAAGAGAAAAAGGGGGAGTCTATGCTGGGACTAGTTGCTAAGTCCTGACTGGACATGTTAGCCAAATAATGAATTTTGACTGTTGGATCTTGGTGTTTTGTATCAGGAATGAGTCAGTGCCCAAATAAAGGAATTGACTTGCTGAGGACTAGCTCTAGGAATGTAATCTAATGGTTTTTAGCAAGTGAGAGAGAAGGGTAGAGGTCAAAACCTGTTGACAATGTTTGGGCCTGCTAGAGAGCCCTTCAGTACAGTCACCAATGCCGTTCCCCTGAGGAAAGCTTGTAAGTTCCCACCTCCCTACACACCCCCAATTGACAGAGGACAAATTTAAAGTTTCAATGAAAATGTGCTCAAGTTCTTATAGCTAGTAGTTGTTGGTAGATTTAGAATAAGCATGGAGGTCATCATAGTCTGGGACTCTAATTCGATTATCTTTAAAATTAAGAATAAAAATAAAAGCTGGGTGTTGCTGGCCAGATCCTCACGGCCCTGCAGGCGGGAAGACAGCCAGGGGCCTTGCAGAACCTGGCGTGTGGGCCTTATTACAAGAGGAAACATCTGGTGGAGACATGGGAGAGACAAAGAAGCAGAACGATTCATGCGGTATGGAAAGACCCAGAAAGGAAGAAATGAAGACGGCGAGGAGTGGGCAGATGTTGGAAGTCTGCTTGCCACCTGGGGACATGGTGATATCTGGGCCAGGCTACTGAGAAGGACCATGTCAGATTCTGGTCCCACGATAGCCAGGGTCTGTGTTAATGTCCATGGCTCCTGTTGCCATGGAAAGCCATGCAGATTCCAATGGGTTGGGCTGCCTCCTAGGCCCATGTTTGGGTCCATAATCCACACTGCTGCTGGGGCCATACCCATCTGGGTGGCCTTTGCCATCACCTGGGACCATGGTGGCAACCAGGCCTAGGCTGATGCAGAGAACCATGTCTGGATCCGTGGTCCTACCGCAGTCAAGGTCTATGCTGATGTCCCATGGTGCCACCAAAAGCCACATGAAGCCTAAGGTCTGGGCTGCAACTTGTGGTGTTGTTGGTGACCAGGGTCCATGCTGCTACCAGAGCCATTCTGATCTGAGTGGCCAGGGCTTCCACTTGGAGCTAGAATGTCAATCAGATTGAGCTACTGCCTGAGGTCATGTCTGGGTCCATGACCCAGCTGCAGCTAGGGTCTATGGGTTGAAATATGTGGTCCAGGTTGCCACTAGGGCCAGTACAGAGGCCCGGGATCTGGGTCAGAGCCTGAGGGCTGGCCGGAGTCTGGGGGCCATGCCACAACAGGTGCCATACAGATATAGGTGGCCTGTGTTGCCATCTGGGGCCATGGTATCATCTGGGCCCAGGATGTTGCCAAGGGAAATGTCTGGGTCCGTGCTCTATAGCAGTCAGGGTCCAGATTGACATATGTGGCTCCTGATGCCATGATGATGTCCAGGGCCAGATCAGCCACCTGAGTCCAGGTTAGTGTCCTAGGGCAAGATGTATCCATATCTGAGTGGCCTGCACTGCCGCTCAATGCCATGGTGATGTCCGGGCCAGAGCTGCAGCTGAGGGCCATGTCAGGATCTGTGGCCCTTCTGCAACCAGGGTCTGTGCTGATGTCTGATGCACCGGTTGCCATCAAAGCAGTACAGACACCCATGATCGAAGACCATGATGGTGTCTGAGGGCCACACTGCAGCTTGGGCCAAGATGACATCCTGGCTCTAGGTGGAAGGAATGGCCACTCAGGTGGGAATGGTTTTAGCAG
>LOEQ01001678.1:38950-49026 GCA_001685075.1 Bramus lutescens | reverse complement strand
CTGACTGAGAAGCCAAGGACAATGGCACTGGGTTTTGATTCTA
Source organism: Bramus lutescens (assembly GCA_001685075.1). Classification (NCBI taxonomy): domain Eukaryota; kingdom Metazoa; phylum Chordata; class Mammalia; order Rodentia; family Cricetidae; genus Bramus; species Bramus lutescens. The sequence goes on along the minus strand of LOEQ01001678.1, from coordinate 48,983 downwards.
CTGCATGTTCTAGCTTTGTGGGAGCCTATTCTGTTTGGATGCTCACCTTCCTAGACCTGGATGTAGGGGGAGGGACCTTGGACTTCCCACAGGGCAGAGAACCCTGACTGCTCTTTGGACTGGAGAGGGAGGGGGAGGGGGAGGGGGAAAGAAATGGGAGGAGGGGACGAGGTGGACATTTTTAATAAAAGAAATGCTTGGAGCTGGAGGGATGGATCAATGGTTAAGAGCACCTGTTCTTGCAAAGGACCCAGGTTTGGTTCCCAGTGCTTACATGGTAAGTCACGATCATCTATCACTCCAGTTCCTGGGAACCTGACACCCTCTTTAGACTTCAACAGACATCTGGTACACAAGCAGTACACATACATTCACCCAAAACACTCATATGCATACAATTAAATAACTAAATCTTTAAAGAGAGTTGAAAATGCTGTGTGTGACTCACATCTCCCTTGTGAGGTTAACAGAGGCTTTGCGGAGAAGGAGGCGGGACGTGGGATCTGACGAGGCTAAACACAGGATCCTCAATGAAACCCGCTTCTCCACAGCTGACCCAGTCTCCAGCATCAAAGCAGAACAATATAAAACACTGCTAGCCTTGTGTGGCTCCTACTAGCCCCAGGGTAGGATTCCCTCTTTGAAGGAGGACTTGTAATACTTCAAAGATTTCTTCCAGAAGATTACCCAGTAGTGTCACTGAAAGTAAATTTCATTACCAAGATTTTCCGTCCTGATGCCATTGGGCTTGGAAGAGGATACTGGGAAATGTCTGAAGGTCAGAGGTCATACAGCACTTCTATTTTGTTGGTGTGGCCTCTAAGGGCTCCTAACCCAGATGATACATTAGCGACTGATGTAACACAGCAACAGAGACCAACAAAGCCCAAGCCCTAGGAAAGCTAGAGTCTGAGCTATGATGGATACCATGAATAACAGCTACTCTGATGATCATGTGATCTGTCCTGTTCTTCCCAGACTTCTTGCTTATTATTAATATTTTTTTTATTGACTGGGTAGTCTTTAAAATACTACAGAAGAAAGTCCTAGGCATTGGCAGATCTTTGATGGTTAAATGTATATTAGAAATGTATGCTTTCTTGTTTCTCAGAAAATTGGGAATCAGTCTACCTCAAGACCCAGCAATACCACTCTTGGGCATATAGCCAAAGAATGCTCACTCATACCACAAGGACATGCGCTAAACTATGTTGATCGCAGCCTCATAATAGCCAGAACCGGGAAACAACCTAGATGCCCTTCAACCTAAGAATGGATAAAGAAAATGTGGTACATTTGCACAATGGAGTACTACTCAGCAGAAGAAAAAAAACAGTAACATCATGAAATTTGCAGGCAAATGGGTGAACTAGAAAAAACTATCCTGATGAGGTAACCCAGGCCCAGAAAGACAAACATGGTATGTACTCACTCATAAGTGGATATTAGACATAAAGCCTACAATCCACAACCCCAGAGAAGCTAGGAACCAAGGAGGACCCTAAGAGAGACATACATGAATCTCACTGGGAAGGGGAAATAGATAAGATCTCCCGAGTAAATTGGGAGCTTGGGGGGGGGCTAGGAATGAAGGATGGAAGGGGAGTGGGGAATGGGAGAAGGAGAGGGAGAGGAAAACATGAGGGTAGGGGGAAGGCTGAGTTGGGGGAAGAGAGAGCAAGGAAAGAGACATCTTGATAGAGGGAGCCATTTTGGGGTTAGCGAGAAACTCAGCACTAAGAAAATTCCCAGGAATCCACAAGTATAACCTCAGCTAAGACTCTAAGCAATAGTGGAGAGGGTGCCTTAACTGCCCTTCCCCTGTAATCAGACTGATGACTACCTTTAATATCATCATAGAACCTTCATCCAGCAACTGATGGAAGCAGATGCAGAGATCCACAGCCAGCGCTGGGCTCAGTTCCTGGAATCTAGTCATAGAGAGGGAGGAGTGAAAGTATGAGCAAAGGGGTCAAGACCATGATGGGGAAACCCACAGAAACAGCTGTAGGAGCTCACTGATTCTGGAATGACAGCTGGGTAACCTGCATAGGACCAAAGTAGGTCCTCTGAATGTAAGAGAAAGTTGTGTGGCTTGGGCAATTTGTGGGACTACTGGCAGTGGAACCAGGATTTATCCCTAGTGCATGAACTGGCTTTTTGGAGCCCATTCCCTTTGGAGGGATACCTTGTTCATCTTAGATAAAGTGGGGAGGGCCTTGGTCCTGCCTCAGGTGATGTGACAGACTTTGTTGACTCCCCAAGAGAGGCATCACCCTCTCTGAGGAGTGGATGGGGGATGGGGTGGGTGGAAGGTGAGGGGAGCAGGAGGAGGGGAGGGAGAGGGAACTGGGATTGGTATGTAAAATAAAAAGATTAAAAAGAAAGTGTTAGGTACTTCTCTTAGACAAGCCTCTCTGCTGATGCAAATAATTCTAATCAGACTGAATTAAACTGAATTAAAAGACGTCCATGTTTAATGAATTGCTCTTGGGTGACCCTGGGAAAGCAGAGAGAGGGAAAAAGAGAAAAGGGGAGACCATGAAACCCAGAGACCACGTGTTCATTCTCTGGGGGGCAGTTTAAATAGCCTGTAGGAGTAGTCTTGACCTTCCCTGTGGAGGGGTTACTGTTTGGTGGACTTTCTTGACCCTCCCTGGGGAGGGGTCTTGTGCCAGGACGTGGGGTGAAGCCCCCAGGCAAACAAAAATGGAAAAAAATGCATGTCTTTTTCTTGCCCATTGACAAAGAGCAAGGAGAGCCTAGAAGTATTTGAACTGGAGGGAACGATTTAAAGGCTCTTAAAAAATATAGAAAATCTCTTTTATTTTATTCATTTCTCCTCACATGGCTTAAGTAAAAAGCTCTGTGAATGAAGGCAGTGGCCAATTCTGTTCTATTTTGTGGGAGGAAGTAGTTTTAATTTAATTTCAAGGGCTCCTTTGCCGTTGCTCTGGTGTTCTAACTGCATTTATTAAAGCAGTTGGCTGGTTCTTTAGAATATGTTCCAACTTAATAGATGCCGAGACGAACTTAGACAGACAAGCTCCATTATTTGAAAATGGGAGTATTAAACAAACGCCACAGCCCTCACAAACAGCATTTGTGCCTTTGCCATCAAGTGTAGGTTCGCCCCCTTCAAAATAGCTTGTGACAATTTCATACAACTTATCCAGGAGGTTTTATAAAGCCGGCAGTTTTAGCAAGAGCGTGTTTGTTATTCTAAAGAAAATGTTTTGTCCTTTGCAAAAGACAGTTGAGAGAACAAGGAGTAACTATCCAACTGATAAAGGACTGGTATCCAAAAATAAGCAAAAACTCTGGAATCAACAGTAAGAAAAACTTCAGTTGGAAAACGGTCAAAAGCTCCAAATAGACACCAAACCAGAAGGTATGCAGATAACAAGGGTATGAAAATATGCTCAGGCTCCTATGTCATCAGGAAATCTGTAAATTAACGGACCCGCACGACACCAGTGTGAGAGTGGAGAATGCCTGGGTAGATGCGGAATGTTGAGAACCCTAATGCCTCAGACCATGGGAGTAGAAAACAAAACAAACAAAACAAAAAGTAAAAAAAAAATACAAACAAACAAAACCTTCTCCCTGTGACTCAGGGACATGGAAAAGCCATCTTCTGGCCAGAGTATGACAGTTGGCAGTGTTTATAGAAGCTATCAACCAGAACTGTGCCCTGATTCTGTTCCCCTGCAGAGACCTTCTACTGAGAATAGCTAAACCTGCTCCCTGTTTGCCCTGCATACCATAAACCCACCTCCTTATTCAGCCCTAAGTAAATAAACCTGCTTCTCTGTTCAAGCACACAAAACAAGCAGGCTGAGGCTCTTCACAGCAGTTGGAGCCTATAAACCTATATTTTGATCAGTTGTGGATTTCTGTAATAGTCTCCATCTGTTGCAGACAGCCGTTTCCTTGATGAGGGGTGAGGATGACACTTTTATGTGGGTGTAAGATAAATACGTAGAATGTAGTTATTAGGGATTAGTAGTAGTAATAGAACAGCAGCAGCTGAAGGTTCTCCTCTGAGAACCATGACCTCACTAGCTCTGAGTAGGTGGCTTAGTTTCCAGCACTAGGCATGATTTCCCTCTGTTGAGCAGGTCTTATGCCTAGTTAGGGAGCCGTTGGTTACTGCCAAGGTATGAGTGCCACTACTGCACCCTTAGGGTTCCCATGCCATGCTGGTCATTGCTGTGGTTTATGGGCATCATGGCTGGGTCAGACTGCTGGTTGCTTCTCTCCTTTGGAAGCTTCCATGGAGTCTTCTGGCACCATGAGTCTTAAGGGAGGGATCTTTTGAGTTCAGCTCAGGTCCCAAGTCCTGTGTGTGACATACACGGTGTCTTCAGAAATAGGAATTTAACCTTCCACCTCTCAGGTGGAAAATAAAAAGCAATAGTCTATGATGCTTTGGGGGTCCCTTGGACAACACTGACTTTTAGCTCAAAGGGGGGAGCAAAAATAAGTCTCCCTCTGCACATGATCTTTTCCAACTTACTCCCCAAAGGAACTAGTTCGGGCTTTATTCTTCCATGCTTTTAAATGTATCTCAGTTTCTCTTGAATAAAAGAATATCATATCTTTTAGTCAAAACTTATTAAATTTTCAATGTTAACATGTATCCAAATTGGTTCCTGCTAATTACTGCCCCCTTTTCATTCATTCCAATGCCAGTATAGCCCTTCATGATTTGAAAGACCCAAATGACCTGATCAGCTTGTGATGGACATTTATGTTATTTATATTTTTTCACTACCGCAAATAATTGAGTACTGATGAATCATCTCAATTCTCTGAGAAGTCTGAACATGTCTAGAAAGGGGGGAGATAAAGCATTCTCTCAGAAACCAGCTCTTCCTAACTGAAAGAAGGTGTCACACCATCTACAATCCTAAGATAATAAGGATTGCATCAGAGGAGACAATTGACCGCAAGCACAGAACACAGTGTCCCTTGAAGTGTCCTCTCACTGGCCCCCAGCTCTCACTCATTCTCTAATCTCCCCAAGGACGGTAAGAGCTCCCAGGACCATCAGCAGGTTCTATTAATACCACAGAGAGGCAGTGGAGGAAGGCTGGGAGGTAATCCATCATCCTGACTACCGGGAGTCAAGCAGGGAACAAGGGCAACAGGAAGCCAAGGCTGAGGATTCCAAGGAATGGTGAGGAGACTTTGAAGAGGCAAATCCTCCACAAGTGAAGTCAGAGCAGAAGCAGAGACATGACTCTGGGTTCTATCGTAGGTCTCCATTTTCCCTTCCCCTTGCTGTGGCCAACAACAAGTCCAATGTGCAAGCTACAACTGTCTATTTGAAAGCTAGTAATCTTAACGTTTAAATTACTCCAGTGTTCAGTGCAGCCAATAATGTGTTTAATGTGCATTAACTAGAGCACATAGTCATGTACTAAAAACTCGGGAGAGAATGCTAGAGTCGCCAGAACATCTCTTAAGAGCACATATTCAGAATTAAAGGAGAAAAAGCTGGGCATAATGGTATGCTTAGAACTATTAAAATGAATGATTTTGGGATTGGGAGTGTAGCTCAATGACAGAGTGCTTGCTTAGCATGTGTGAGGCCCAAGTTTTGATTCTCAGTATGGAGAAAAGAAAAAAAAAAGAATGCCTTTAAAGAGGCTAGCCAGAGCTTGAAGTGATAAAACAGGTCACCTTGTCCATGAACTGCCGGATTGTTTGGCTCTTTCGTGCAGCAGAGGCGTTCATGCCAAGTGACCTTCCTGACAGATTTAAAACAAAGAACAAAATAGCTTGGGAACTTTGCTTAAGAACTTTTCAACCCTCCAAGACCATTTATTTGTAGATTTTCAAACCTGAATATCAGAGAAGACAGAATCTTAGGAACATACTACTGTATCCCTTTGAAGTTGCGCATGGAACCCGAACTCCCACTTTCTCCCCAGTCACAAGGGCAATGATGGGGAAGGGAGATGCGCCCACATTTCCTAAGGAGACTTTGAGCAGCACTCCACAAGCTTCCAAGGCTCCTCCGGCTCTGGCACACTGGGTGCTTAGAGCCAGGTGAAGGCAGGCACAGCTCAGAGGGATGGACACTGGAATTAGGTGTCTGCTGGTGTGCTGCAGTTTGGGGAAAATCACAAGATCTCTGAGCAACGAGAGGCCTGTGCCATAATAGAAACAAACTAAATATGCACGCACATATTCTCTGTGGACATTCTCTGTATATGCACATGCATCATATGATTAGGAAGGCCCAGAACCAAAGAAAGCACGGAGCCCCTTGCTCAGAATTTTAAGAGGCAACAGGACAGCTAAGCCCTAAATGAAGCACATGGAGCCCTTTCTAATTTGAGGTGCTGTGTGTCTGTCTGCCTATGGGGATAGCTCATGACAGGGGCCCAGGGTGTGACCGCTCCAGGAATGCACTCTCTTTGAGAATGGAGTGGTTGTAACAACACAGTTAAAGCCTTTAGAATCTCAGGAAATATTGCTTGCTTCTGGGAGTGCAATTTTAATGAAGGGAGAAGGAGATTCATTCGTTAAAAAGGAATGCGCTTCCTTTTACAAATATTACATGAGGGAAAAGGGGTGTTTTTTTAAAACTCAGTATGCAAAGTAGAAAAGGCATCTTTAAAATTACAGTGCCTGCCTACGAATATTTCATATATGCCAGTAGCATTTCATATATGCCGGCAGCATTTCATATATGCCGGCAGCATTTCATATATGCCGGCAGTATTTCATATACGTCAGCAGTATTCATGCCTATGAATAGCATGCTAGTAGTATTTCATATATCATCAAACGCAACCCTAAACACTAAAAATCATCTTTCATATCAGAAAAGAATAAAAGATCAGCAAAGTTAAGAAACTGATCGTGATTTACTATTTTTCTCCCCTGTGTCATATTTTATTCATTTGACAGTATTTCTTGAACTCGGGGTACAAAACAAAGCAATAGCCTCTCCTTAATCTTGTCTTCAACCTCCTAAAGTTTAGTGAAAAGAAGCTAGTATATAAAATAGTTCTTTCCTTTCTCTCTCTCTCTCTCTCTCTCTCTCTCTCTCTCTCTCTCTCTGTGTGTACATTATGTGTGGGGTGTGTGTAAACCAAGCACATGTGTATATATGTGTGTGAGTGTGTATGTGCATTTTGTGGGGGCTATGCATATGCCAAGCACATGTATGTAGGTGTGTGTGTGTATGTATGTATGTTATAAAACATATTAAAACATGGAGGAAAAGTTTAGAAATTATGCCAAGAGAAATAAGACAATCACAAAAAGGTAAATGACACACAATCCCATTTATATAAAATACTTAGTCACAATCATAGAGACAAAAGGTGACATATGGATGTTAGCAGCTAGGGAGAGAATGGGGAATTATCATTCAAGGAGTGCAGGGTTGGAGCTTCGGGGGGGGGAGAGAACTTCTGAATGGTGGTGCCAATGGGGGGCACAATAGCTATAATACTTATGCAGATAATGTAACTAAACTGTTCCTCTAAGATGGTATACTACATTATGTTATATTTATTTCACCATGGCTTTTAAAAGTGGGGAAACCCCACACGGTGTCACATAAAGTAGTAGTATTCCATAGCATATCTGCAAAACTAAAAGATGAAGAAGTGAAATATTTATCCCATTTTAATTGTGAAAAATAACAGAATAAATAAACAAAGAAAATAACAAAATGATGCATAATTTAATCTTTACACATGGATACATTAGAAATTAGGCTACACATATTCTAAAGGGCACAATACAGAATTGAATGGACCACTTTCTCTACAAAAAACAGCTCCATGTAAAATTCAGTGAGTTAATAAAAATGTCTTATATTCTACTTATAAACAAAATTCAAATTTAAAATATAACTCAGCATCTATTTTTCTACTTCCTGGCCTGAAAGATTTTAAGACTAGAAGGGACCACCCAATCCAATTCACCCAATCTATTCATTTACCTCTTGTTGTTCTACTTGCTCAAGAGTGTAAGCAGCTGTGATGTGCAATGGTTATTAACTGGCCCTCATGATGGAGAAAGTGTTTGTGACTGAAAAATAATTGGTGTCTTCTTATACTATTAAGATATTTCTATCAAGAGTTAAAATGGTACCCTCATCCTGTTGTTATCCTTAGCTGTCTCAAGAAAGTCCCTCAATCTGCAGCAAAATTTTACATGGGAGTCTCAGTTGTAAAGAAAATTTTAAAAAGCAAAAGAAATACAAAACCAATGCAGTAATGTATGAAAACTGCAAATAGTTGGGGAGGGAGAGAGGGAGGGAGGGAAAGACCTGCCTTTTGGACCTAGCAAACAGACTTGAGCTAAACAGACATGTGCACTGTGAGCCTGTGCCAGACAGAAAGCCCAGGCATTGGGAAGCAGGACAAAATATTGGTGGATTGTGGCTTCCCCCCTAACGCAATTGCATAGGCTCTAAAGAGTATTTTCACTTTGACCATCCCAAGAAATCCACCATTAGGTGTGTTTAGATGGACAGCAAGAGTGAGCTGGCCAAGACGACACATTGGCAAATTAGATGTTTCTATACAAAACACATGTCATCAACAAATTCATTTCAGAATAAGAGCTCACATTCCTAATCATAAGAAAATGGGTTTTTATCTCTGTAAGTTTGAGGCCAGCCTGGTCTGCAAGAGGTAGTTCCAGGATAGGCTCCAAAGCTACAGAGAATCCCTGTTTCAATCCCCGCCCCTCAAAAAAAGAAAGAAAATGGAGTTTTTGTGGTCATGTGACATCTGGCATATCATGACATCTTTTGGGTATTCTCCCTGAGGTTAGGAACTGCACCTTGATCTCTGGAGCATCATTTACATTCAAGGAGCTGACAGAACGAGCACAATTTTTACCTAAAAGCTCTTAGGTTAATCTACTGGTCAGGCCGGAGAAGCGACTTTCCCCGCCATGGAGCCATGACAAGCCAATTTATTTGTCCACTCCATCACCCAAAGCAGTCAGATGTGCTCCGACCCTTCCTTCCCCTCCCACCTTCTCCAGACAGCAGCTAATGGCGTTTGCTTTTAGTTTAGTGCCAGGAAAAGACCGTTGTTCAGTGTGTTGACACTGAACGCCAAATTCCATTAAGGTAACAGTGCTGGGAAAGCCCCCATATACTTTTTTTTTTTAAGACTGTTTTCTTTTCCTTGGAAGGGTTTTATTTCCTGTTTTCTGTTCCTACACAGTTTATGCTTCCAAGGCTGTCTGAACATTGTTCTGTGAGGAGAAAGAGATCTGCTGTGAGCTGGTTTTCACCATTCTTTGCTCTGGAGGACGGATAGCAGCGGTAAGGTACCTGGTGACCAAGAAACATCTCTGGAGACACTGGGCAGCCAGATCTTTGTCTCGGTTTCCTGATAACTACATTTCTCCCTTTCCCTTTCTCCCTTGCTAGTCTGCCATTCCCTTCATTTCTTTTGTCACACACACTGCAGATTTGGGCTCACTCAATCAAGGCTTTGCTAGAAAATGCCAGAATGTGGCCTTAAAAAAAAGAAGGGTTGGATTTTTAATTTTTCATCAATGAGCGCACAATCAGCAGTGCTTTTAGCACGCATTTTCATGGCAAAAAAAGCGCGCCACGTTATTTACTAAGCCATTCTCAAATCCCACTTAGACGCCAGGCCTCTGCCTAAAGCCTCAAGAAACCGACTGGTGTTAAAGAACCTGATGAACTCAAACACGAAAGCTTTCGCTTGAAACTTGTGGTGAGCCCTAGGCCTTTTGAAGCTCGCTAAGATAAAATGAGTCGGCTCTGAGATACTGGATCTCACTAAGCTAAGGACAAGAACTAAACTATCCTAACCAAAAANAAAACCTTAAAAATTTCATAGTCAATCGGCTAAGCAGGAAAAACAGGAATCCGGCGGGAGAAAGGAATATCAGGGCGTCCCTCTGACCCTCTGAGACTTAAAAGATGCCTCATCTCTGGGTACCCAGGGGAGCCCTAGTGCTGAGATACCTTCCCAGCGCTCTCACTGTGGCGCACTGCGGAGCCCTTCGCCTGCCA
>LOEQ01001677.1:311036-333977 GCA_001685075.1 Bramus lutescens | reverse complement strand
AGATTCAAAATTTAGAGGTCCTATGTATTGACGGCTTCTTACTGAAAGTATCATCAAGTTATCTAATTTTATTTGCTTCCCATAAGACACACATCAAGTATCAAAGTTATATTTGTTTGCAGTTTCATAATATTTCCCAATGGGGACATCTTAACTCACAGTTCCTGGGAGACATCCTCAACTCATAGGCAAGCTACAGAAGTTAGTGTTTGACATGAGTGGAAAACTGATTTTGTTCAGATGTAGTAAAACGTGAAAATTAGCTTTTATTGATCATAAATGTTTTAAATAATAAATCTTGAAATGCATAAATATTCATTTGGATTCAAAAATTTGTCCTGTATTATGTCAAGTAAACACATTTTTATATGAAGAATATATTAAGAGATTGCATTTTTATAATTTGAGAAAATTAAAAAAAATAAAATGAAATGAATCTTTAATAAACTAGATCAATTTACACATCAGTAGTAGGATAATCTTAATTCAGTCTTATTGGTTTCTTGAGTGAACTAGTCTTCAAAAATCCTCCTGTTTCCTGAGCTCAGGATTAGGCCAGTTCATTCAAAATCCCAGCTGGTGTTGGGAAGGGAGAGGGTGAGTCAGGAGCCTCAATGTAGTCTGTCAGTGATCCATCGCAGTGGAAACCCTCAGTGACAAGTCTGGGCAAATTGATTCCAGGAGCCCATTGCAGGGGTCATCAACAAATAGTGACTTCAACTCTCTCCTACAGAGAATCCTGAAAAGCACATTTATTTTTCTTACTAACTTTTAAATAAGTGTAAGCAACCATAATGCCACTATGTCAGCTTTATATAGGAATCCCATTGGACTCTGCTCACTCTTAATTATAAACAGAGTTAAAGCCTTTAGATACTTAAGGGAAACTTCCAAAATAATAACTAAAAACCTAGATTAGGAATGAAAGCAAGAAAGAGAGAGGGATGTGTGTGTGTGTGTGTGTTATGAACAAAAAGTTTTGAAAAAATGCCCTGCTATCCCTCCTATCAGCCCTCATATGCTGGGTGTGCAACTGAAGCTCACGACATAAATTAATATCTTTAAATTTATTTTGGAAATTACAAAAGCCACAAATAGCTACAAGTAGTTTATTATGAAAGTTCTCTAGACAAGATAAAACCATGTGTGGTAATCAATAGGAAAAATATATTTCGTGATCCCTAGTGGGGGTTCCTCACCATTCTCCCTTCTGTATACAGAGGTCACACTACCCATCACACAAAGCTGGTTTTCCTTTCCCTTCAGTTTTGCTTGCTCTGGAGACTAACTTTGAACACTGATGGTGTTGATCTGGGACCTTGGGCCTGGCACAGGGAAAGATGGAAAGCCTTCACTTATTTCCTATGGAAAGGTTCCTTTAGGGGTCAAGTTACTACACCTAAGAGAACCCAAAAATCCATGTAAAGAGAATGGAATCAAGAATGAGGACACCCTTAGTTAATATTTCAGCTGATTTCTTAACAAGAGACCAGTTGCTTGAGTAGCCACTGTTGAGATTCTTTTGGAATTTTCATCTATGCAGACATCCAGCAGACATGCTGAGAAATGAAACAGTTATGTAGTCAGTTTCAAGAACATTTTTTGAGGTGATTGGTCATGTAGCAATAGGTGATCAAAGCCAGGATCTAGAAACCTAAGTAAATGTGCTTGGTGACACTTTTTTTTTCTTCAATTTATAGTTGTTTCCATAAGACAAACATTTGAAGTTAATATCATGAGGAACACAAATAATATGATATTTGAAAATGTCTAGGTAAAAATAGGCTATAATATAGGAAGTCACAGCTATTATTAACTTTAGACAACTAATAATACAGTCTTAAAATATGTATGTCAGCAACTGGTAGAACGACAAGGAGAGGCAGACATGCGCAGATCTGGCAGCTAAAAAATAAAGGATTGTGAGTTTTCATCATACAAAGAGACACATTTTACCTTGAGATTTTTTAGGCACACACACACTCCTCGCATTTATATCAAGACTCTGAGAGTAACAGGAAAATGTATTATCTGTATTTCTGAGTCTGACTTATTTTGTAGAACATAGTTACCTCCATTTGAATGCATTTTCCTGAAGATGTCATGATTTTATTTTCTTTACAGCTGGAACATATCCACTGCATGTTTGTACCACATTCTCTCAATTTATTTGCCTATTGATAGATGTCAAGATCAGTTTCATTTCTCAGCTATTTTGGATACTGTTAATAAGTATGAATACATATGTGTATCTGTGGTATGCTGAATTAGAGTCCTTTGAACATGCCTATGGGTGGTTTTGCTGGGTCACATGGTAGTTCTAATTTTAGTTTTTCCATCCTCACACTGACTTCCATAATAGCTATGCCAGTTTGCATTACTGACAGTGATGTTTAAGGTTCCCTCAACACGTTATCATCAGCATTCATTTTCTTGATGGTAGCCACTAAGTTAGGGCAAGAGGAAATCTTGGAGTGGCTCTCATGTGCATTTCTCTGGCAGGAAAGGGTGCTGAGCACCATTTCAAATATTTATTGGCCATTTGTATTTCTTTCTTTGAGAATTCTCCACTCAGTTCTTTGGTCCATGTTTTATTTGAATGATTTAGGTTTTGTGCTTAATTTTTTTTAATTTCTCTCTATAGTCTAGATAGAAATGAATCTCTGTTTGATTTAAGGTTGGAAGACTTCTTCCCATTCTTTTTACTCTGTATATTGTTTCCTTTAGTGTGATATTTTTGTTGTTGTTCTTAAGTCTCTTTGTGTATGTCTGACACTATTTACATATGCTTGTTGTGTGTCAAAACCTTTGCTGGGGAGATTAAAAATATGCATGTCTACGCTCCCCAGATTGGGAATCTACAATAGGTTAAACTACAAATACCTCCAAATCTAGCTTGGTGAACCAATGGGTTTTATTGGGTTTAGATATAGTAAAACAGGTAAGGAGTTACTTACAGGAACAGAAATGACTCATAGAAAGCTGCGTCACAAAGTGACCCTGCATAGGCAACAGCTCATGATTCTCAGAACCTGAATGAAACTGCACAGACTGCAGGTCGTTGAACAGGTTGGGGAGTTTCCTTTCCAGGCACTCCAGTTGATCTAAACCTCTTCAGGGCAACTTGGTCTGCTTTCAGCTTCTTTCAGTCAGCTGTTCTTGTCTCGGTCTTCTTTTCAGCTTGGCTCCCTTGACAATCGTAGTGATACTGTGTTTGTGCTGTAACAAATAAAGCTTGCCTGAAGATCAGGTTGCAGAGCTAGCCACAGTAGTTAGCCACAGAGGCCAGGCAGTGGTGGCACACGCCTTTAATCTCAGCACCACCTGGGAGATAGATCTCTGTGAGCTCAAGGCCACCCTGGGCTACACGATTCTGAATCAGCCTAAAAGAGAAACAGAGCTCACACCTTTGATCCTAGCACTTGGCAGGGGGAGACAGGAATCATATGGCTGGGCATATGGAGGAGACAGAAGTTCATTCAGTCTGAGGATTTGTAGGGATTCAGTAGAGGTAAGAACTAGGGGCTGGCTACTCTGTTTTCAGCATTCCCTGATCTTTCAGCATTAACTCCTTTATCTAACTCCAGGTTTTTATTATTAAGATGAATTAGAATTCATGCTACAGACAATCTTCCTGGAAGCTCAGCTGTTTGTCTTAGAGGGACTCTTAGCTTAATTGCACACTCTAGTCTTAATGGAAGACTCTAGTAAGTCTGGTCAGTTTCAGGGACCTCCTGAGGCTATTTTGAGTTATTTTTGTCAAGAGTAATCAAGCTGGTGTTATTTGGGTAGAGAAACCTCAATCGACAAAATAGCTCTATGCAGCTGGCCTGTAGGCACATCTGTGGGGGCATTTTCTTGATAATGGTTAGTGTGGAAGAGCCCAGGCTACGGGAAAAGGGGATGGATATGTGTGTCTTCCCTGGGCAGTTGGTTCTGGAATGAAAGCAGGATGAGCAAGTCATGAGGAAGAAACAAGTAAGCAGTGTTTTCCCATAACCTCTGCTTCAGTTCCTGACTTCCTGTTCCTGCCTTAAGCTCCTGTCTTGGTTTCCCTCTCTAAATGGCCAGTGACAGTATATATAAACCTAATAAGCCCTTTCCTCCCCAGGTTGTTTTTGCTCATGGTCTTTATCATAGAAATAGAAAGCAAACTAAGACAACTTATGTAAAATAGAACACTAAAGAGCTTGGCAAAATTTAAAATATCCTTTAACAGTTAAAAGTATAAGTGTGAAAGAAATTAACAAAGTCTTGGGAACTCAGAGAAACGCGATAGATAGTCAAGATCTTATTGATGAATATAGATAACCTCATTTATAGAATATACCTTTTCAATCTGTGTGGTTTATTCAGCCATGTTGACCATAGAACCAATATTGGTCATACATACTAACAAAATTGGGTGTGGCATAGTATCAAAACACAACATGATTTAATAGAAAGTCAATATCACTAAAATGTTTAAAAAGCCTTAATTATGCATAAATCAAGCCACCATCTACCAAGTCATGTAATGCTTTCTTTAAAAATTAGCAAGGTAAATTGAATGATATAGTAAAATAAAAATATATTTGGTGGCAGGAGAGATGCAGAACAAATAGAAGAAAGTAATGGCAGGACGATCAGAATGGTAGTCACTTCAGAGATGGGGTGAAATAGAGATGAGGCAATGTGGGGAGCTGTGCAAGAGATGTTCTGGGACAAGGGCACTTGAGGGGGATTTTTGAGTTGCGAGGGATTTTGGTGACCCATATGTGCACTTTCCTCAAGTATGCCTAATTATGATTTGTGAATATTCTTTCTAACATAGTATTTTTATTGAATATTTGGGAATTTCACAACCTGCAATCCGATTATATTTCTCAGTTCTCTCAGCTTCAGCCCACTCTTGTGAGCCCTCCCCCTGCCAAAAGAAGAAGTAAAAGGAGGAGGAAGAAGAAGAAAGGGAAGGAGGAGTAGATGAAGAGATGAGGAAGAAAAGAAGTAGAGGAAGAGGAAAGCAAGTCGAACTTGTGTAGCCCATATCCTCAGTGGAGCATGGTCAAACTCCCAGTATCCAGCCCCTTAAAGAAAACTGAGTCCTTCCCTACCTGCATCCCTGCCAGAAGCCCTCAGTTGTGGATAGCTACACTTCAGTATTCTTAGCACAATTTTCAAGAGTTCTCTTAGATGGTTTCCTGTCTAGGCTGTTACTTTCTCTTTTTTTGGGGGAGGGTAGGGGTTGTCACAGAAGCTTTCTATGCCCCTTTTTCTCAGTCAGTGATGGCACTGCAAAAGTAGCTTCCTTGCCTATTACCATCACCTGGAGCAAAGATCATGAACTTTCACTTGGTTTCTGGTGACAGTTCAGACTATGGACATCCACATGGTCTCTGGCATCAATCTGTGCGATGGACCACAGCATGGTCTGAATCTAATTTTAATGTAGATATTCTATAGATAGTAAGCTCTGATTAGGTTTGGTGAAGAATATATCATAAATTCTAAGGAATTAAGAACTTGATTTAAATGCACAGAAATGTTATAGAGCTTAGTAGATGGCTGGAATGGGCAGAGCATATGAGATCAAACATGAAAGTCTAATGGGTATTACTTAATAAACATTATTTGAGTTGTATGTTTTATGAACATCTCCATAATAAACTGAGGGAAACAATTTGAAAGCAATCCTGTACATAGCTGAATAAGAGGAAGGTTCCCAGTTATTAATTAATCTCTTAAATATTCATGTTTTGATGTCATTAGTACATGTTAAATTCTCCAGTAGTAAGTAATGAAAAGCCATGGAAAAAGTCTAGTGTCCATGAGGTGCTTTGGAAAAATTGAGCACATGGCTTTAAGAATGGCTCAGTAATTTTAGGGTAAACTACTAACTTTAGAGTTCCTTTTGATCTATATAAGATTTGATATAATAGCGAAATATCCCAGCATATTTTCCATGCAGTTCCTTAATGCATTACTGTTGCAAATCTATTTCAATTAACAACCAATATGCTGAAAATCCATACTTTATTTGACTTGTTTAGTTGTATATAATTTTTGGAATCAAATAGTATGAAGTCTTGATAAAAAATATTTGTGATAAAACATCAAGGAAAGCATCCAGATTCTTCTTTATTGCACTTTCATAGTTCACCCAACTATCCCTATTTTGTAGTTTAAAAGGAGATAAGGAGGTAAAATTTTATTTAGATTATTTAGTTAAAATTACTTTATAGTTAAAATTGATATTTAAACTTTTATGTAAGTATCTCAATAGCTACCAACAATGTGTTTCCAAAGAAAATAAGTAATAGTGTTTTCCCAAGCTAGTGTGGCTAATATGAAATGTACTAATGAAAGTCACCTGGTGGAAGGTGTGTCCAGTATGTCACAGTGCTGGGAAACAGGATGCAGACTGACACTTAACAACACCCATCAAAATGTAGGAGGAAAGGGGAAACAGATACTGTGCTGTGGAGGAATGGCTGTGCTCCTGTTATGTGGTGTGATTTGAAGACTGCCTAAAAGGAGATGCGTAGGTCTTCTGCCCCAGGCTCATGACTGCTGTGCTCATGATTTATACAAACTCATGGCATTCTATAATGTTCTCCCTCCATAAAAATCATCCGTAGCCAGCTGGGCGATGTTAGCTAGGAATTAATCACAAACATCTGTTTGCTTTTACAGACATGCTGACTTTCCCTCCAGATACATTTTGTTGTTGTTGCTTGCGGAAAGTAGCTGGTCACCTTTAACACATTATTTTAGTTTTCTCTATTTTCTGATAAAAGTTTTTTTAAAAAAGGAAAATGTGTGTGTTTTCTTATGTGAATTGCCTGCTCAAGGCTTGTTTCTCTTTGAAACACAGCTTCTTAATATTGTAGAAGAATCTCTAACACTTTCTGGATATGGGTACACAAACCTCTGTTTTGCCAGGTTGGTGTCATGTCCTTTGGGAAGTCACCTAGAAGCAGCATAGCTGTGCTAAGCAAGCAATCTGGTCTTAGCCTTTCGAGGAATCTTTTCATGGTTTTTAATGATGGCCATTCCTGTGTATGTTATCACAACTGGATACAAGAACCCCTCCTCTCCATTCTTTGCCAGCATTGTTATTCCTTGGACTTTCGGATAATGGACATTCTTTTTGGGAGATGGAATTTCACTGTAATTTTGATTTGTATTTTTTACAGCTAGTGATGCTGAGGATTTTATTAAAAAAAAATCTTAAAACCCTCTTCCATCTCTTGTACTCTGTTGGTGATGTTTGTGTCTGTAGTTCCTTTACACTTACTTACACTTTTTCATTTCCAGAATTCCCTTAGTTTGTGTTTTTTTATTGCTTCTTTTTTTTTTCAAGTCTTGAACAGTTTTTTCGAGTGTCCTTCAACTGTTTATTTATTTTCTCGACTTTCTTTAAGGGGACTGTTTCTGAGTCTTTGACCTGCTCTTAGGATTCTTTTCCTCCTACTCGGTTGCCTCGTCCAGTCTTGATGTGAGGGATTGTGCCTAGTCTTATCATAAAGTGTCATGCTGTGTTAGGTTGATATCCTTGGGAGGCCTGCTCTTTTCTGAATGGAAACAGAGGAGCAGTGGATCTGGGGCATAGAGGAGATATTTGAGGAGACTTGGAGAATGGAGGTAGGGGAGGCTGTGTACAGGATTTATTGTGTGAGAGAAGAAAAAGAAAAGTATCTCTTACCTCTTCCTCAGTTCTATTCAGTCCGTTGCATCTTCCAAGTAATAAAGTTTCACAGAAACCCATTTCTATTGAAAAATTTTACTTAGTATGACTTTCACAAATATGGAAGACTTATGAAGAATTCTGTGATTGTTTTGCTTTGTGTTCATTGTTGTAACTGTGGTTGTATTTTTAATGAATTGGGGAAATTTCTGTAAGTAGAATACTCTGCAAGAAACATGTATGTTGTAAATACGGGGCTCAGTGTTGTAATAGTCTCTGAAAGGGGTTAGATCTTATCATTTTTAGAATATTCTTCTTAAACTAATATCTTTAATTTATTTGGTTTGTTTTAAATTTATTTTAGTGCATGAAATATGAGCATAAAGTTACAAACCAAACACAACTTAGTAACGGACCAAAATGGTGTTATGGAGAAGTATAATGTCTAAATTTGTTTAATCATAAAACTATTTTTCCCACTCTACCACTTGAAAATAGATGCTAGAAAAATAAACCTTTTCCCAAGTAAGGTTTATATTTTCTGAGTGGAAATTACTTAAAAAAAGAAAAAAGACTAGGAACAATATTTTATAATGGGAAAGATAGGTAATTCTCATGATTCCTATTTTCTATCCAGACTTAGATAAAGAAAATAATCTATCAGTAGAAATGTTACACAAACAGGGCCTGTGCTTCTAAAAACAGGCCGTTTGTTCTTCTTATTAATCATTATCTCAGCACTGGTGGTGGAACCCAAACTCCCGCTTGCTAAGCCAGCTTCTATCTCAAAATTATATTCTATAGTCTTGGAGATTAGTTTAATGATTTTATATGTTGAGCAGAATTTTAAAAACAATATTTCTTCATTGTTCAGGATTTTATACACGTATACAAGTAAATATCCACCCTCAGTTCTCCTCTCAACTCTCTCCATATACTTCCTATATTCCCTTTCCCACGTTCATCTTTCTTGATAACCCATTAAGTTCTGTGGGTGTCATCCATGTGGACACAGGTATGGGCCATCCACTGGAGCATGAGAACCCAACCAGTGGTCACACCTTCCAAAGAGAATGATAATCCTCAGCAGCTATAAATGGTCAGGAGATGCTCAAGCAGGGATGGAACCTGCAGAGCACCTTTCTTTTTCTGGAATGTTGGCTGGCTCAACCTTGTGCAGGAACCCATAGCTGCTCTGAGCTCATGAATGCACTTACCACGTCCTGTCCAGAAGATGGCATTTCACATCTTTCTTCTGCACTCCCTGGCTCCTTTTCTTTTCCACATGATCCATGAACTCCAGTGGAAGACTGAGCAGTGTAGGGAGATAGAGTATTAATAAAAATGTCAGATTCTTGACATTAGAAAATGGAGTGGTGACTAAGTTTGCTCTTCTTGAACATCTGCAAAGTAATAATTAAAAACACATGACCAAGGAGTTCTCAGAAGTCATGTGACAGGAAAGCCTGTCACCTCCACCACAGTTTTAATATGGATCCTCGAGCTGAGAATGGGAGTATCAAAGCTGGTAGTTTCTGGATTTGGTGTTTTAATCCACACAGTAATATGTAAGAGAGGAAGAAAATGTCAAACTATGATGATTCTGCCTATTCTATGCAAGCCTGGCTCTTAACAGTTTTCCATTCTAGATAAGTTCGTTTTCTTCCTAAAGATTATTCAAGCATACAGGGCCCTCAATATTTTTATTTCTGTTTGCTAGCTCTCAGTCAATAAGACAAGACCTATCTGAAATTGTGGGTTTTTTCCCCTTGGAAAGTTCAAGCATTTGTCAAGAAAGCATTATAAAATAGTTCAAGTCTTCTAGACAAATAGACAGATCTCCTATATAAATAAAAGTTAAGGAATGAGTACACTGCTCTGAAGCTGGTAAAACACCAAAGTCCAGACTGATAGAGAAGTGGAAGAAAAAGAACATGTATTATATTGCTTATTTTTAATCTAAACTCTACTCGAAGAGTTTAACTTTTAGATCTACTTCATCAAGTTGCAAAATTCAGTTCCAATGTAGAATGAGATAAACGTGCTATTGAGATGGTGGCTCAAAACAATGACTCTTTGTGAGGTCAGAGCAGCTTGGGGATTGTCACATGGGATGGAAATTTGACAGACATCCTTGGTTCCGCATCTAGGGTTGACAGTGACTATCTTTCCAAAGTGTGACTGGTGACTTCAGGTATTTTCCTTGGAAGAGAAAATGGAGTACAGCAGCCAGTTTGTTTCTCTGTTAGCCATTTCCTTTCATATCTTTTCCTGTCATTTGGGGACTATAAGCAATTTCGACTAAGGGTAGACTGTTATTGCTTTCATTGATTGTGGGTTAAAACACTATTTCATCCTTTTAAGGCTTGAACAGAAATGATTATAGAAATGACATATGTCTTTTAATATTAAGTAGTACAGAGGAAGGAATCATGGACCAGTGAAGTTGTGTTGATAGTTTTCAGTATTCAAAATTAAATTTACCATTTTTATTCTCAAAGGTTAGAAATTTGTCTTTTGGTACCCTGTCTCCTATGTGATCATCTACATGAGCACTCCTGCGAACTGCTGTTGTTAATGAAAGACACAGGTACCTAGGGATCATGCTGTGCCATCAACACCGGGCAGAGAAATGTTAGCTGCAGACCCTAAAGGGAAACACAGTTCATCGCACAAATTGAGTTTATGTACTGAAGAAAGACTGTGCTAACCACAAGGGGGTTCAAACCAAATGTCCAAAGGATGTCGAACCTGATACTTCAACCATGAACCATTCTGTTTTGTGTTTGTCCAGTGTGATTTTTACACTGACCCCAAGATATTAGAAGGACCCTCTGCCCCTGTGGAAACCTTTCCATGCGCTTCCATTAAAAGATGAGTTTGTTTAGCTCTGACTTCAATCGTGATAGTAAATAGTATGTCCTACATTAAAAAGTGAGTATAATCGCAGGGTGGGAGTAGAAAATGCCCCCAGTGACTTTCCAGTCTAAGAAAGTAGTGTGAATATCACAACTCCCTGCTGTGTGGAGTGTAAGGTTTTCAAACTCCCTTACGCACAACTTAGTGGCATGTTTCATTTTACTGGTGCCCTTTGGTTTTTAATAAATTCTCTGGAGTCTATTTCATAGGATTTTTCATTTGTTTTCTCTTTAAAAGTCATTTCTTCTAGGAGAAATCCTCAAATGCATGAAAAATTTGTATTCAATTCACCCTCCAAGCTTTGTGTGGTACAACACTTCAGAGACCACTCGGAAGCTTTAGACCCTGAAAATGGTGTGGTCCACTTGTTTAACTAGATTGGCTCCATGGAGCAGGTTCCACCTGTGCTCTGCTGTCTGTGCTGATTGCCTTTTAGTTTCTGAGTGCAATTCAAGGTGATCATTTTAATCTCTCAGGCCCTGTATGACTTGGGACCCAGTTATCTGATAAATTGCTTCTTTCCCTGGGCATGACAATTAATATCAGTCCGAGTGCTGTTCGAAGCAGCTCCTATTCTTAAGCTGAGCAACTGGAGGCAGGAGAATGAGTGTATATACAGAACTGGGAAAGAGTGTGAGAGCCACACCATCAGCTGTTGGCACTTGCTACCCATTTTCAGGGGAACAGGCCCGCGGGGTATATATGTGTGTATGTATGTGTATACAGATAATGAATTTTCCCCCAGCTTGTGTTATTAGCACTCAAATTTTCCTATAGTCATTCTTACATGATTTCATCTTGACTCAACCCTTCATTTCAGATTCTCCTCTTTAAAGTGATAAACATTGTGCTTTGAGAATACACATTTAATTTTCAGTGGGTGAGTTTTCAGTGAAAGCTCCTCCTGTACTTATATTCGCAGAAATATAGATTATAGTTGGAATGAATGAAAGATAAAGTATTCCCTTAAAAATAAGTGTGAATACACATACAAATTCAAATGATTTTTCAGTCTCAGCGCTTCTCAGGTACTATTTTAAGACCAAAAAGAAAGCTATAAAATATCTATATGATGAAAAAAAATATTGTCGAAGAATAACTGCATACTGAGTTTGAAATGATGTTTGACAATATTAGCAAAACTCTCTAGATACATGCTTTAGTATGTATACTCTCAAATATGGCACTGATGGACAATGCTTGACATTATGTGTTAGGAAAATGCATGAATTAGTGAGCTTGACTCAAATCTAATTTCTTTGACAGAGTAAAAAGGTATGCATTAAAAAAATCAGTAGCTTATGCAATTAGAATGAAATAAGATTAGGAATTTGGAAAGATCCAAGCTCTAAGGGCTGATTATGAGAAAGAGTTCTGGTTGCTTCATTCAGAGGGGGACATCTCAAAGGTTCTGAGGTACCATGCCATTCATTTTGGAGTTCGGATATTAAACAGCAAGGCAAAAGAAACACCAAAGTATTGACAGAACTATATGAAAACAAGACCCCAGGATCCATCCGTCAACTTGGCAGAGGGAAGCCTCCTCTACCATCCATTCCTGTCATGGTGATTAATCTTACTGTTCCTCAACTTCTGAATGAGCCTTAGCCCAACCCAAAGGACAACTGTTTTTTTCTGGTTGAGAGGAGTATAAGTTGCTGGTTATTGTATTGATGCCTGTGAGTGAGTGTGATGCTAAGAAATACAGTATGTCAGACAATGAGATTCCTGGTGGGGAGCAGGTCTACTGTGGCTATATTTTTGCTGATTTTTTGTTCTGTAGGATCTGGAGCACATTTGTTTAGCTCCGGATAGCTTTAACGTTTTCTTCTGAGGTTGAACTGTTAAGAATGTCTGTGTGATGAGTCAGAAGTGCTGTGGGATAATTCTCTTGTACACTGTAAAGATTTGTCACTTGTATTAGTATAATAAAATGCTGTTTGGTGAGTAGCCAGGCAGGAAGTACAGGTAAGGCAACCAAACTAGGAGAATTAAAGGAAGAGGAAACGCAGAGAGTCAGTCACCAGCCAGATGTAGAGGAAGCAAGGTGAGAATGTCTTACAGAGAAAAGGCACTATGCCATGTGGCTAAACATAAGTAAGTATTATGGGCTAATTTAAGTTGTAAGAACTAACTAGTAATAAGCCTGAGCTAATAGAATAACTATAATGTATAATTATATTTTATAATTTTTATTTTTATATTTAATATAAGCCTTTGTGTGTTTGGAATGGAATGGTTGTGGGTCAAGGTGGGGCAGAAACTTCTTTCTACACAGGAGGACTTCATTATTAAATCTGTAAGTTTACTAGAGTTATTGAAACATGTTGAATACTCATTAAGGCTTGCTTTCCCCCTAGTTTTCTGCTGCCTCTTCATCTAATCCTTCCTTCTTCCCATCTGCTTTGTTACATTAATACTTAATTAGACACAAAATAATATAGTAATTAGTAACATCTTGGATCATAACTCTTTAATAAATTTCATATACAATATTAAGATATCTATAGGAATCCATTAAAATTTGTAAAAAAATCAATTGTTTTCATTCCCAAAGGTGTTATTCAGCATCAGTGACATTTGGCACTGTTTGAAATATTAACAGAGCAATATATATTTTATATTAATATGGCATCGCAGTTTAGTTCTTAGTCTCTAGAAATTAAAAAGCTGATCAGAGAAGGGTATGATGAGGATGGATCAGAGCAATAGATATGACTTAGGATAAGTACTCTTGAGGGTAAATGATATTTGAGAAGCAGGAAATAGCGCTGAGCTCCTGGGCAGGAAGGAGTCCAGATTGAAAGACGACAAAAAGGACTTCTTACATGGCCATGGTATATGGGTTGAGAAGTAGAAAAGATGACCAGGTCCAGGCAGCCTTTGACTATCAATAATTTCAATGTTATGTTTAAACCACAAGCTAAAAGTCAATTATAAGTTAGTTCATTGTGAATTTTAGGAAGTATTTTAATAGCCTGGGGACATGGCTTTAGTGGTTAAGAGCAGTTACTGTTCCTCCAGGTGCTATGCTCTGTGCATCTTCAGGGACTGTCTTGACTGGGGCAGCAATGAAATGAAGAAGGGCAGACCCACAGGCCCATGTACAGAAACAGGGAATTGTGTGGATATGTTTTCTCTGATGGAAGTATAGCTGAACCTCAAAACATATTTATTTTATTCATCTGAATTGAGGAGTCAAGTTTATTTTATACAGCTGTTAATGGGTGTATGGTATTCAGCTGAATAAGGAGTAAGGTTTAGCTAATCTAGGTTGGAGGTCTCTATGGGGGAGAATCTCAGACTGTAGTCATCCTAGAGAAGGAAGCTGTGCCCGATAGCTTTGATAAACACTGGTACTGGAACCAGAGGAAAGTTTTGCTATCCCTCTGAGCTTCAATGCAGGGAAAGTTTTCCTCTAGCATGGGTATGCGGCATTGGGGTTCTTGACACAGCAGTAATTACATCAGTGACAGACATTCTCTAAAGAAACCTACGTCCTACACATTCATTCAGGGATCCCTCTACTCCCCATCCAGAGGACCTGGGTTTGAGTCTCAGACTTGACTGGGTAGTACATAAGTATCTACAACTTCATTCCTAGGGGAGCTAATACTCTCTTCTAGCCTCCATGAGCATTGTATATATGGTGCCTAGACAAATACACAGGCAAAGCATCTATACACAAAAAAGTTACAAAGGATTTCCATCTTTATATCAACAAACATAATATACACAAACACTAAGATAATGGATGCCATGGAAACTTCCTCACATTTTGTAGAGCACTATCAGTGGGCAGATAATTTGACCATGTATGTAGCAAGATATTAATTTTCCATTTGGATTCTCTCTTTGATAATAATTTGAACTCCTCTTGACTTCAAAATAACCCCAAGTAATAGAAAAATTTAGTGCTTAATGATTCTATTTTCACTAGTGTGGACTATGATGATAAGCGGGAAGGAAGAGTGTTTTTTTGTTTGTTTAGATGATGTTGGAAACTAATGAATAATCACTGTGTAGTTAATTGGGGTTTAGTAGAGAAGGAGACCCAATAGAATAAATATATATTACAAAGCAGTTTCGCTAGACTTACTTACACAGTACAGTCTGGGCAGTCCAGGTATGGCTGTTGGGGATATTGGATACGGGATACCCACTGTTTGCTAAATCCATGTGGTCAGACACCTTAGAAGTCTTAATCTGGTGCAGAAGTTATGAAAAATTCCTGCAGAGTTGTTGTTCTTCAGTCCTCACTGAAAAGTTCAGGCTACTGACTCCTGAGGCATGACAGTAACATTGGTGGCAGCAGAGTAGATGCACCCATAAACAAGAAATAAGGGACTGTTGGTGAACACAGCTCTACTTTTCTCTCAGATCCCTTTCTTCATATTGCGGTCAGCACCAGAAATGCTTCCCACTCTTGGAGAGCCTCTCCCTCTTCTAGGAAATGTATTCATTGACTCATCTAGAGACATTCTTTTTAAGTGAGTCCAGAGTCTATCAAGTACAACCGATTCTAACCACCACACACAGGTTAGAATGTCCAGGCTTAGGGTATACAGAAAATAAACTGCAGTATATAAAAGCAAAAACAAAAAGCAGGCTTGGGTGTAACAGTAATTTATTAAGGCCCAATGAAAGGATTATGAGAAGGATGCTTCTAAATTTTGTTCACAGGTATGAAAATTAAAAGCTAGGATTCTAAAGTTATTTTTACAATGTACACAGTTTTAGTTACTAATCAATTAATTCTATAGGAAATGATTCTGGTGCATGTCTGGGTATCTAGAGATTGTTTGCGTAACAAGGGAGTCAAGAAACAAATAAGACTGAATTAAGATTATCCTACTACTGATGTGTAAATTGATCTAGCTTATTAAAGATTCATTTCATTTTACTTTTTAAAAATTTTCTCAAATTATAAAAATGCAATCTCTTAATATACTCTTCATATAAAAACGTGTTTACTTGGCATAATACAGGACAAATTTTTGAATCCAAATGAATATTTATGCATTTCAAGATTTATTATTTAAAACATTTATGATCAATAAAAGCTAATTTTCACGTTTTACTACATCTGAACAAAATCAGTTTTCCACTCATGTCAAACACTAACTTCTGTAGCTTGCCTATGAGTTGAGGATGTCTCCCAGGAACTGTGAGTTAAGATGTCCCCATTGGGAAATATTATGAAACTGCAAACAAATATAACTTTGATACTTGATGTGTGTCTTATGGGAAGCAAATAAAATTAGATAACTTGATGATACTTTCAGTAAGAAGCCGTCAATACATAGGACCTCTAAATTTTGAATCTCCAGATCTTTAAGAAAAAATAGCCCCCTTTTATTTATAAAGTTAGCCGCCCTCAGGTATTTTGTTTCAGTTATTCAAAAAATACTGCTGTACTAACTTGCTCCTGAATTATAGGTATCATGCAGATGAATCATAGGTATCACACAGAATTAATCATAAGTATGGTGCAGAATAAATCTTTCATACAGTACAATGGACTAGAATGTATGTTTCTACTGAAGTGACATACTTTGTGTATGTTTTACAGATGAGATAACTCGTAGTCATACATACTTAATTTCTGGTAAGACCAAGGTAGTGACTTTGTGTCTACCTCCTCCAGAAGAAAGGGATTATTTTTTTATTTAGAATATTTGAGAACTTTATAGAAGTAGTATATTACATTGTTTCCACCTTTTTCTCCCTTTTGTCTTGGCTCTCTGCTTTCTCTTGAATTCATTGCCTCTTCTTTTAAAATGAGCATTCTTACATATATATATGCACATGTGGGTATGTAAATATAATCTTGGAATCTATTTATTGCTGCAAATATATGTGTGTGTGTGTGTGTGTGTGTGTGTGTGTGTGTGGTTAAGAATGACTAAGGATTTTCAACCTACCAGGAAATTTGTCCCTGGAGAAGACTGTTTTTTGCAATCTTTCCACCCCCCTTTCTTTAATGTTCCCTGTGCCTTACATGTGTGGGTTACAGTGTAGATGGATCAACCAGAGTTGGACACGAGATAGTCAGTTGCTTTCCGCATTTTGACCAGTTGTAGCTTTCTGTAATGGGCTTGTCTTCTACCAAAAGAAGCTCCTTTGATGAGGGGTAAGAACTACAATTACATGTGCGTGAGATGGTATGTATTCAGGGTTTGCTTTATCACAAATAGAGGAATACCGTAGCCTTATAATTAATAGAGCCAAAGGAAAGCATCTCTAAATTAAACACAAGAAAGAGAGTGCCTTGGACTATTCAAGCTGCTTCTAAGTGAGAGAAAGGTATCCCTCACTGTTCTGAAGGATAGAAAGTATAGATGAAGGAGTCAGCAGGCTGGTGTCTACTAAAGGCTGTTTGTTCCCTCCTACAACTCTCCTGTCATATATGCTCATATACTGGGAGCAGTGACCAACTCTCTGGGTGTCTTTAGCAGGCCTCTAATCCTGTTCCTTGCGGCTCCACCCTCATGACTCACCGATGAAACCAACAGCGATGTCCAAGCTTGGATCTGAATTTGGAGAAAACGTAAGAATTCAGACAGGGTTGTTAAGAGTCCCATTGTACCAAAGTCAGAAAGTCCTGGTTGCTTACAGTAACTGATGGACTTTGGATGTCCTCATCAGTCAAAACTCTTCCAGGAAATTCGCTCCTTCTAATTATCTCATCTCATTCCCAGAAACTTGCTTCATTTGTGGTTGGCTACCACTCTCTTCCTTGTCAGGCTATAACTCAAGGCCTAGTCAGTATGTGGCATTCGGTTGCTTATTGCACAGGTGTGAGTCAGTATCAGTACCATCAGTATCAGTATCATCAGTATCAGTTGTTCTGAAAGTGAGATACTGAGGTCATTTCATCTTTCATTTACAGTTCGCCTATTCCAATGGATATCACAGCACAGGGTAAGAATGGTATCCAGGTTTGACTACCAAGAGCACTGCCAACCACTGATATGGCATTATTTCAGATGAATATAGGCAAGATGGTTTGCAAGCTTCCATCTTGGAAAGAAAAATCTTATTTTGTTTACATTTTGAAAGAGGAATATTGCTTTTGTTACATCT
Organism: Bramus lutescens; assembly: GCA_001685075.1. Classification (NCBI taxonomy): domain Eukaryota; kingdom Metazoa; phylum Chordata; class Mammalia; order Rodentia; family Cricetidae; genus Bramus; species Bramus lutescens. The sequence continues at coordinate 316,306 of LOEQ01001677.1, read as the reverse complement.
AGTAGAAAAAAATACATGGCACTTATGCTTAAAATCCACTTTTAGAACGTCATATAAGCAAATTTCATGGATAAAAGTATTTTGTTTTGATAATAAATGGATATGTTTTCCATTAAGGTGGAGAAGCAACAGATATATGATGTTCTCAAAAATGGAAAACATACACCCAGTCTTTTAAAATTCAATAAGACGCACGGCATTTTACGTATCGATTTTGCATAGTTGTTTAACCTGAATTGGTCTTTGATGTTTGTCTCAATGTGTTTTATTCATTCCATTTTCTTACTCACATACTGAAAACAATAATTTAGAAATTCAGATACTGCTACAATCAGTGCTGTCTCCCTTGGAAAAACCAAATAGGAAAGAGACACTAATTAATCAAGACCATGGACTTACTGGTGAAATAACAGGAAACTAACGCAAACTAAGTAACTTCATCTGCTAATTGACTAGCTAAATCCGCACTCATGGGAGAGGTTTTGTAAAATGTGTATTTAAACTAGCAGGTTCTACTTCTTTCACAGTAATGCCAGCATCCCAATTCTTTCAGGCTGAAGAGAAAACCGGAACTAACTTTCCCTCTCACGGTGTGACAAATGTTCCCAGTCAAGCTCTTCTAAAGTAGAAGTATCTCTTAAATCTAGGCACCTTTTGTGCAATAAGTATAGACATACTGTTTTGTCACAGTGATATAAACTTGAAGGCAAGAAACAAAGTTTTAAAATGGTGTCTTTTTACTTTATCTTCATTAGAGTTGCTGATGTTTTTAACTCTAAAGTTTTAATTGATGCCTCATTTTCCATCAATTACTTTTTAAAAAATTCTCAGCACATTGATAGTGAATGGTACAAGCCTTACACCCGGACGCTCATTTTGATTTTCTCTAAACTATCAGTCTTTTTTTTTTTTCTCTCCAAGACAGAGTTTTTCTTTGAAGCCTGTCCTGGCACTATCTCTTGTAGACCAGGCTGGACTGGAACTCACAGAGATCTGCCTGCCTCTGCCTCCCAAGTGCTGGGATTAAAGGCGTGTGCCACCACCACCCTGTATAAACTATCAGTCTTGTAAGGAAATTGGCACTCTGGGTGTGACTGCTTGTGACACAGAGAATTACCCCTCACTGTTCTAAGAACAGTGCAACCCCTCTGCAAAAGCAAACACTGTCTGTGATTTATCAATTGCCCAACAAAAACTTAGTGTTAAAGTTTGTTTCTAAAATGATAGTGAAAAGGAGAAATACAAAGGGAGGATAATCTTCTAAGCAAAAGGATAGAAAACACTCAAAGAATATTTCTATGGAATAACTACCTTTGTGGGTATGATTTCTGATGTTAAAAATGACAAGCATTTGAAATGCAGAAATCTTAATCTCATAAATCTTTTCAGCTAGACAGATAAAGAGCAAGACAAACACTACAAATTGGTATGTTGAAATGTGTATTTTCCTCCACATTTTTTCAAAAAATCCACACAGGTTGGATATTCTTTGAGCTGGTTATGGGAAATTTTAAAGCATGGGGCTTTGTTTTACTTTGCTTTCATCTCATTAAGGCATCAACTCCAGTATGAAATACCAACCACTGCATTATATCTCACAAATGTCCCAGATCTTGCACCAAGTGCCTTTAATAGAAAGAAAAATAAGTGCTTTGCTGATCAGGTATAGAAGAAGAAAGTAGTATAAATTATATATTTTCTCATCAAATATAGACAGTCAGTGAGTATTTTATGAATGGTTTTCATACCAAGAAGTTCTGAATAACTGAGGATGTTTATGTTTATGAATGATTCTCCCACTCTTTATTTACAGACCATTCTCTTAATCTTTAGTTAGGAATATTCAAGCCAAAATTCCTATCTCAAGTCATAGTATTGTTTGGGTCACCAGGTTAAGACAAATATCATTTTGTAGACATCGAGACTAATATTGGTGCTCCCTTCCTCTATTAACTACTCCTGTATCAAACAGATCAAGATACACATGCATAGTTTGTAATTAAGTGGATGAAACTAAAATAAATGTTGTTAATAATACTAAAAATGAAATGGACTTATTTATTATAATTGAATTTTCCTATGTCAGCTTTCTGTATTGGTATGATTGTCCTGTATCACTTGAGTTTCATATCTCGAATAAAAAAAATTAATTGCATCATGGTAACTTGAATTTTCTCATTAATCTGAGAACACACCACTTATGTATTACTATTTTAATTTTGGAAAGTGAGAAACAAAATATATCACACTACTGGGGAAATTTCTCAGGATTTAAGGGGCTATTAGGAGTAATTTGCTTTTTAAAAAAAAAAGTCTGTAAAAGTGACTTGATACAAGAATGTGGAGTGGTGTGGAAAACCTGTCTTGATATGTTGGAAAATCCAGATATGCCATATACCACATGCCAAAACATCTCCACCCGTGGGATGTTGACAACTGTGGATCAAGTTTTTGAAAACAGCTGAAAACCAGCCAGAGCATATATTGAATCCTGAGATTCATGCAGCATCTTGAACTTAATTCTTCCCTGATTCTTCTGATCTTGAGTCTTATGACAATGATATCGTAGTGTGGTATAAATAGACTACTCACCAAAGCAAATGATTTAAAACTGAAGTGAGTTTATCCGATGCTCTTCCCTGTCTCTACTCTTGTAATCACTGTAGTTGCTTCAGGTTTTCATTTGCAAACACTGAGATTGAAGTCACAATATGCATTATTCAACAGCTGTTTAGTATGATGGTTTTACAGCATGATGATAATTTAATAGCCCTGTTCAAATGACCAAGTCCAATGGACTCTTTCACGATAATGTTGCAGTCACAGTCTATGTAAAAATATGTCTTGGGCTCACTTGATGGCTTAGTAGGAATGGAGCTTGCTGCCAAGCCTGGGGACTTGAGTTCAATACCCAGAACAGACATAATGGAAGTAGCGAACTGTTTGTCACAATTTGTCCTCTGGCTTATACTCATTTGGCATAGTATGTAGCATGTGCGTGTGTGTGTGCACATGCCAAAAGGCCCCAACTGAGCAGTAAGCAAATTCTTAGGCCATGTAACTGTTATGTTAATTTAGAGCATTCAAAATGCTAGATATCACTTCCTAAAGATGTCCAGATTGATTAATTTTTAAAATTAGATTGGAATTAAAAAAATAAGAACTCATACATTTTGTTGAGCGATCTTAATCAATTCTGAGACTCGTGTCAACATTTAACATACACTTAAAATGTTAAAAATATTTAATCTGTTTTAATGTGAGAATTCAGGAACAGAAAAATGTTTAGGATCCAGATAATTATGTCTTAACTTTAATTTTTCTCTTCTTCAAATTGAGAAAAAAACAAATTTAAAAGAATGTGATGAATAACTTCTAATGTCCTGTCCAGTCACTTTCATAATGCATTGAAACATATAAAATTACTCTTTCGAGAGAATTTCAGAATAAAATGTACCATAAAGAAGGGCAAAGCAAAACAAAAATGCTGATTTACAGATACTCTGTGGCTCTGTCCCAAATTTAGTGATACACGAGGTAAAGAGGCATATTTTCATGAAATACTAAAAATAAAAATATGGAAACAATATCTACTTCATGCACTTTCTTTCAAGATTCAAATTCTGCTATATTTCCTACACCAAACACATTTCATCTGCCTTGAAGCATTTATGCACTGATTCCAAAGCTGTGTGTTGTGAGCCAGAGACTAAAGAGATTCTGTGCTGAAAACCTTGAAATGTCAAAGAAGGGAGTAACCTTCCAGAAGATTATTACCCTAGAGGTATTAAAAATAGTCCTGTTACTTTTTTATTTTTTTTGTTTTGTTTTACAAGTCAGGGTTTCTCTGTGTAACAGCCCTAGCTGTTCTGGAACTAGCTCTTGTAGACCAAGTTGGCTTTAAACTCACAAAGACCCTCCTGCCTCTGCCTCCCAAGTATTGAAATTAAAGGTGTGCACCACGACCACCCAGCAACTTTTTAAACGTCTTTTCTAGTTGTGTGCTTTTTAAGCAAAAACATTCAGATGTTTCCAACCAAATATATAACTAAAACCTCAGAGTGGTATAATACAGTCATTAAAATGCAAGTAACAAGTGACTGCATCTTTAAGACACATTGATGGCTTTGTATTGATCTCTCATTCAGAGATTCTTTATAGGCTCTTCAAATGTTTCCTTAGACATCAGAATAACTTTCAATACGTTTCAATTGTATAGTCAAATTCATTTATTAATGTTACAACTAGATTTTTTTCAGACAAGCATGTTTTATTCATATATAGCCATAAAAATTTAGATAGCAGATATGAGCCTCACATAGTATAAATTCAGTACTCAGAAAATGGTGTAGGTGACATTTTAATGTTAATTTTGATAGATATAGCTAAGCAAAAACAATTTTTTTAATTTCAGTTCTTTATCCAATTCTGAGGGTTTTTGTTTTTATAATCTCCCTAATAAAGTTTCATGTATCTAGTTTATAAACTAAAATGTAGATTGTTATGAGAAAGAAAATATTCAATACAAATTTGATTCTGAATTATAAAACATCCTCAAGAAAAATCTGAACAGAAATATTTCTTTGTATTTTCCTTACAGCTAAATGTTTACAAGTATTCTCATTATTGAGACCACTATATAAAATATATGAGACCATAATTTTAAATTTCAATTTCACTTTCAAACTAAATAAGCTGGACACCTTTGTCTAGTATTTGCACACATGTTCTAAAATGACATAATAGTTACATTCCAAAGAGTTCACTGGGGACCCTTTTGCTCGATTGAGGGTGGGGTTGCAATGACTCTCCCAGTCTTTGAAGTGTTCAAATCAGTTATAAACCAAAACTTTCTATTGTGCCATTCTTTTTTTTTTTTCAAGACAGGATTTCTTTGCGTAACAGCCTTGGCTGTCCTGGAACTCATTCTGTAGACCAGGCTGCAGGCTGGCCTAAAGCTCACAGACATCCATCTGCCTCTGCTTCCCTAGTGCTGAGATTAAAGGCCTGCACCACCATCTCCTGGCCTACTGTGCTATTCTTAATACCTGTCCCTTCTTTCTCTCATATGCAAAAATGTTTTGTACTTAACTGTCCTTTCTTTTTTGTAACATGAGTGGGGCCTGCTTGTTGGGGTTTCTGTCCAACACGATACCCCACAGCTGGCAAGCCCCAAAGAAAATCACACAGAGATCTCTATAAGTTATAAAGCTGAATGGCCCATTAGCTCAGGCTACATATTAGCTCTTGTAGCTTATATTAACCCATTG
>LOEQ01001677.1:265296-303926 GCA_001685075.1 Bramus lutescens | reverse complement strand
GATAGATAGATAGATAGATAGATAGATAGATAGATAGATAGATAGATAGATAGATGATTGATAGATAGACCTGCTCTTGATTACGGTATTGTGTTTGTGCAGATCATTTAAAAATGTAATGTATAATTAAGAAATATATGTTAATAGATAGTCATCTACAATAGTCAAGCTTACAGTCATGTTATATTTTCTAGAGATATGTTTTAGTTGGAGAGATAATCTTCAAATCTTTCAAAGACCTACAGAATATGGTATTTAAATGTTTTAAGAACTTAGGACTTTTCCTGACAATGATAAATGTCTGTTCTTGGCAGCACCAATACATTTCAAGAGGATAATGAGCATCAAAGAAACTCCTCATGGAGTTTGATAGCCATTTGGGCAAGAAATTGTTCTTGTCTGGACTGCTTAATATATGCTATATGAACTGAACATGCAGGACCCACAAAAAAAATGAAAGCTAAACTTGCCTAAAGGGGAGACAGTTCTTAAGGGTACCTGCTTCATGAAAGAGTCTGCAAGACATTCTACAAGACACAGAATAAAGCGACTGACAAACTGTAAATATAGGTGGAACTGTCTTTGAAATTTCCTGCTTCGTGGGAAAGTTTGCCAGATACTATGGGCCTGTAGGCTAAAGATGGATGCTTCAACGATACAGAAGAACTTTGGGTGATGTCTGTAAATTCTAGAGTTTTGGAAGTTGTATACAATGCACTTCCTGTTTACTGCTGTCGGAGAAGAAAGGTGTGCCGGAAGCTCACTGGTAAACCATGAGCCTTGGGGTAAAATATAAAAATAATAGAAATGGATTAACTTAAGATGTAAAAGATAGCTAGAAATATGCTTAAGCTATTGCCCAAACAGTGTTGCAAGTAATATAGTCTCTGTGTGATTATTTCAGGTCTGGGTGGCCGGGAATGAACAAGCAGTCTCCACCTACAGATGACATCAAGATTGGTCCCAGTTTATCTAGGAACCAGTGCCTAGTTACCCAGTGTCTAGCTAGCCAGTGCCTAAGAGTAAAACTTCTGTAGGTTTAGAAGATTCTTATTGCTCATCTTCAGGCATTTGTGGGGCAGGACTCATCAGATTCTACACGTTTCCTTGGGTAATAGGGGCTGAGGTTACAGTGGAGGTGTATAGAGCTTTATTGGAGAAAGGCACAGATAGCTACACCCTCCTCGGTTGGAGACAGATTTAATATTATGTATTTCATTTTTTATTTGTTGTTCTTGGAATAACAACAAAGAGACTAGGCGACGACTGACCAGACAGCCTCTGTGTTTCTTTCATTAAAAACCATTTCCAGCCACACACATAATGTACGTGTCTTGAATATTACTCTTGTTACAGCACCACGTGCTGGGGACCTTTCCATGTGTTACAGCCACATCTTCCTGGATTTTGCCCAAGACTCATCTGTTTTGTATTGGATCCTAGTACGGTTTTCACGAAGATTATATCTTCATGAAAAGAGTTGCCATGCCATTTTCACAAATACTCTTTTTTTTTAAAGAATTTTTCAACCCTTGCTGAATTTATATTGGCCAAAATCCATGCCCAGAGCCTCAGTAAACAGTAACACTAGGGGCAGGAAAGATGGCTTAGGGGGAAAAGTCCTTGATAACAAGGCTGACCACCTGAGCCTAACCCATAGGACCCACATGGTGCAAGGAGAGAATTGTCTTTATTTTGTCCTCTGAACTACACATTTATGCCTGAAAGACACACACACACACACACACACACACACACACACACATGCATCATAATAAAAAAACTTTCTGAATAAAGGTAGAAAATGATCCCATATAAACTTCTTTATGCACAGCTATCTGCTTACTACTTAGAACTGCTCATAAGAAGGAGTGGACAGGAATGTGTGCCTAGGGTCTTAAGGGACCATGTTTGCTTTAAGAGCAAATGCCTAGAATTAAAATCTGAACTATCACATTTATGGGTCGACAGACTAGTAAAATGAATGATATTTAAGGAGTTATTAATAGGGGATGGCAGCAGTTTCCCTGCCCATTCCCCCAAAAGAGAAAACCAAATAAAAAACTTGTTTGCCTGATTTCAAATTGCAACGAGGTCGGGGGAGATGGAGGGAGGGAGATTCAGGGAGAGAGATGGAGGTGGGGAGATGGAGAGAGGGAAGGTGAGAAAGAGAAACCTGAATACTTGGGTGGAGTGGTCGATATTTGAAAGCCCACACATGAAGTAACTTGTTGGTTTAAAAATAAGCAAGGCAATGACTAGCAGATTGGACCCTTCAGGACAGAACAATCAATGGATGAGCTGAGGGCATTAAAGTCTGAAAGAAAGCTGGCCCCATTACTGGTAATTATAGTTAATCAGCAACAATTGTCTTGACAGAGATACCGATCAGCCACGGGCACTAACCTAACAAGACTAATGAGGCTAATGGAGGATGAAGAAAGCCCGGCTGAGCCGAGCAAGGCACTGCAGACCCTGAACAGAGTGCACTTTCAGCCTCTGCTCCCTCACTACCTGTTGTTTTTAGCCAGGAAGGCACGAAGCAAACTATTTCATTTGGACTGGAAATGGAGGGGGAAGGGGAGGGCGGAGGGGGAGGGAATTGGGAGGAGGGGAGGAGATGGAAATTTTTAATAATAAAAATAAAAAAGATTAAAAAAAGAAAAAGATAAAAAAATTAGGGGACCCTTTTGGTGACTCTCAACAGTGACAGTGAGAAATGGTTAATGCTTAGCACTGTGGGTCCTAGGTATTTGCATGGTCTGCACCGCATTAGCAGGGTGATACTGCCTTTTCATGCTCAAATGTGGTATGAGATCCAGCTGAAGTGGCTGCCCCTGCGAGCTGCTTATCTATGCACACTCGCATTTCATCCAAGGTTCGGTTTGCATGTCAGCAAGATCCCACGAGATTGTTCTGCATGTTAAAGTTTGTAAAATGCTGTACCTTGAATCAACGGATGCCTCGGACTTACATGTTACATTTCCTGTTGTTTTTCTTTGTAGGTACAGCTTGTTAGATAGGGGCAAGATGTAGTAATTGGTACCCAGTAAGTAATAAAACTGCGTGATATATACTACAGATGTACAGGTGTGCATGCAGGTACTTGTGTGTGTAAAGAAGACAGAGGTGGGTTCCAGTATCTTGCTTCATTGCTTTAATATATTTTTTCATATATTATATATCTACTTATTTAAGTGGTAAGAACCACTGATTGGCTATATCCATTGACTAACAAGCAGTGAGGATCCACCTCCACCTGCGTCTGAGCCCTCAATGCTAAGGTTACTGATTTACGCCACCATACCCAGGTCTTACAAGGGCACTGGGGACTTAATTCATTCTCACGTTTGCATGGCAGGTACTTTACTGACTCAGACAGCTCACCAGCTGTATGAGATGCGTGTTGACTGAAAACATGAATCCATTTTCACTAGCACATCTTTAACACAAGCTCTCATGAGTGCTCACAAAATAAGAGGAGAAAGGTTTCCTCTAGTATGCTTGGGCTGGACCAGGTCTAAATAGTAAGTGTCTACAGCCCAGATCCATCCATTAAAACCCACATTTATGTTTGTGTTTCTACGGTTCTCCCAAGAAGCCAACGCACTGCAAGGTGCAGAGTCTCATTTTTAACCAAAAGGTACCACACCACTTTCCTCTTTCGTGTCTGCGGAGAAAACACCTGCATTTGAGAGAAGCAATTTGAGCTGCTCAATCAGTGAAAGTTTTAATTAAGAACCAATAGTTATATTCAGGGAAAGCTAAGATGTGCTGTAATGTTTTTACCTTCCCAGAATGAATCCAACACTGATTGTGGAACAATATACATTCCACATTTGGCATTGTAGATCTCAAGTATCAGTATTGTAAATTTAAATTAATTATGAAGAGTCAATAATTATAAACAAAATGAAGAAAGTGAGGTCACCTATATATAACTGCAATGTTGTGGTTACTTAATACCATTATTAAGAGCAAATTATCATCCTTCTTTCCCCATACAGTAGCCCAAAGGTAAGTACTTAATCTAGTACAAGAAGAAAAAAAAAGGCAAATCTGCAGATTACTGTGTATTGACAGGAAAACTAGATCTCTGCTCGCCACATATAACTTGCTTGCTTGTATTGCTTGAGGAGGTTTTCTGTACACTGTACACCTTTGTAATGTGATCATTGATTGATAAAACTGAAAGGAGACTAGGAGACTCTTACAAGTGCAGTACCATTATCTTAATCATCTATACCATTTTTCCTCCTGTAGCCAAAGACTTCAATTATCATTACTTAGTGCTTCTTGTTCTTAACCCATGTTATTTCTCATTAACTTATTAAATCAACTTTTGCTGTTGTTTCGTGACTTTACAGTTTTGATAGTTTATGATTTACCATTTTATATACCTCCACCTTTTCTCAATACTTTGATTAATTAACTCTGAGGTTAATAATCATCTTCTTAATATTGTTTGCTTAGTTTCACATACCCTTCTCCATATTTATTTCCACAGGCTCTTATACATTTGCCAAATGCTCATTACCTACTAGTAATCACACAAAGTGCTCAAACTCTCCATTGATTCAGTTGAGTGGGTGAGTGTGGTAGAGTCAGTAGAAGTTGGGGTATTGGGGATGAATGTGATCAGATTCAATGCACAAAATTCTCAAAAGAAATGAAAATAGGCACATGGATGGATCTAGAAAACATCATGTTCAGTAAGATAACCCAGGCCCAGGAAAACAAATACAATGTGTACTCACTAATAAGTGGCTTTTAGACATAAAGCGAAGAAAAAACAGCCTACAATTTACTACCTAGAGAGCCTAGACAACAGTTGGGACACTAAGAGAGACATACATGGATCTAATCCACATGGGAAGTAGAAAAGGACAAGATCTCCTGAGTAAATTGGGAGCATGGGGACCTTGGGAGAGGGAAGATGGTGAGGAAGGAGGAAGGGAGGGGGAGGAGAAAATATGTAACTCAATAAAAATAATTAAAAGTGGGAAAAAGAAGTGATAATAAATGAGAAATAAAAGAAGCAAAGAATACTTGGGGAGCAAATCTTATGACACTGCATGATCCCCAAGGCCAGAGCTAGGCTGGTATCACCCAATGGTTTCTGGTTACTTCTTGCTATGTAGCATCACTATAAAGTACAGTGATCATAACAATATTTTTTTTTCCTTTTAGAGTCACAGCTTTGAAAACCTGTGATGTGGGCTGGATTTAGAGGAAGCATGTCTTGTCTCCACAGCTAGTCAGTATTTGAACTGAGAAAGTGAATAACTAACCAGAGAAGAGCAAAGAGTGTGTGCTGGATCTCTGGGACATCTTCACTCACAGCTTCTGCCTTAGGTGAGATGGGAATTAGGGGCCTGTGTGTAACCCGTGTGTGAGGCTTCGGCTTTTGAAGAGTTTCTTCTGTTATGGAAAACTAGAGACTTTAAAACTGTGATAGCCAAAAATAGACCTCTAGGTCAAAAAGTAAAAAATAAAAATATGTCTCTGCATCTTAGAATTTGGAGTCACTTAACAAGATTCCAACCAGGCAATTCATAATTTTTAGTTTTCTTCTCACTCTTCTTAATAGCTTCAATTTTTAATTTTCTCTGTCATTAATTTCTAACATTTCTATGAGATGCATGTGCATGTTTTATTTGATCTTCCAGTTATTGCATATTCTCCTCCAACTGCTATTTTGTCCTACTTTAGACATTCTAAAAGTTGTATCATTGCTCTTCCAGTGGCCTGAAGGAGAGATTCATGCATTAAAACCAAATTCCTAATGTGGTAATATTAGTAGGTGGGGTATCTCAGAAGTGATTGACTAACAAAATTGATGGGTTTGTGAGAGACCCCAGTGAGCCAGGTAGCTCCTTCCGTGTGAGGAAATGGTTATAAGGCACTGCTGTTGTCTTCTTGACAACTGGAGAAGCACTCTGCCAAATCTTTCCAGGTCGAAGTCACAATTGCTACAAAACCTGTGGAGTCTTGCAGAGATGTGTGAACAGATAGAGAGCACTTCCTTGCTTAGTCACATGCTCGGCATTATGCAGAAAGACGGAAAATGCCTTCTATTTCCATGCATCATACTATATCGGCATGCTCCCTTTCATAGATGCAAACCTGTACACAAAATCTGATAACACTGACATTTTGCAATGTTTAATCTTTTTAAAGATTGCTCATATTCTCCAAGGTAGATTGCTATTGAATTTGTAAAGTATCCCTCAAATAATTAACCACAAAAAAGTCCAAGGTGTTAGAAAAAGCTGTAGAAATGTATCAATCATTGGTAAAGCACAAAGCTTCATCTTAATTTTTATTGGTAATTCAAACTTAAAATTTATCTGTTTGTTTTCTTAATCACCCTTTCCCCAACTTCCTTTTTCGATAAATATTTTTCTTCCCTTTTCTTGTGTGCAGAAGGGTGGGTAGGTAGATTACTATAGATTGAACATAGAACTTTGTACTGTACCACTGAGCTGAAAAAGCTTTTCCTTTCGAGATATCGTTCTTTCATAGCATTTTTATCAGTATCTTCCCAGCTATTCCTCAAATAATTAATGGTCTTCTCCTAGCATCTTCAGTATTTCCCCTCAAATATCTCTTTAATGTAGTTTTATCTTTGCTGAAATTTCTTTAAAAACAAAGACATTGTTATTTGGGTAGAATCTGAAACTGATTATAACTGACTCTACAAAAAAAATACTTTCATGGTTTTCAAACCAAGCTTTGGTAACTTTAACCTATAAGCTGTTCTGCCAGATTTCTCCAACATGTAATTTAATTCTTCATAAGTATGTTGTTCCCAATCTCTTGAATCTATGACCTCTTTCACATATATCCCAAAGCCCACCAATGCATCTAATTGTCCTGTAACCTCTTTCTGTTTGCTCACGACGGCTCTTGAACAGGCCAACATAGTTTTAGAATTGACTAACTGCTCTGAAGTTTGAATATCCTCCCTGGGAATCTAGCCTTGCTGATCTGTCTATCTCTTCCTGTAGCTTCTTCGTGCTGTGTGTTAGTTATAGGCCACGCCCATGCCAGCCAGCCATGGTCTATGGTAGAGTTTATAATTGTACAGCCTATGGCTGAGCACAGGGGTAGCCACATTAGTTCACCACACAGAATCATGCAGTCTGGCCTTTCTGCTCTAAAACATTGACTGTGCTCACTTAGTCCCTTCCCCTCTTCAGATCACTGACAATTGAGCTCCAAAGCTCTGAATTCTCTAGAAAATCACAGAGTTGGAATCATATTGTCTGCAGTTTCTGTAAATGTTTTCTTCAACTTGGTAATATGCATATCAGATCATTCTGGGCCTTTTTATAACGTGATAGGTCTCTTTTATGGTTGACTGGTGGTCCACCCTATACAAACCATCATTTCAAAAGTCCTTGTTTTATATAACTTCACTTTTCTTTTTAACTATGAATTTGTAGCATTTTCTTTTCTACCCTTGCTTCTGAGTCTTCCACATGCTTAATACATATTTTAACAATTGCTTCTGTCCTGATTATTAAAACTAAATAATCTAATTTGGCGGTCCAGACAACTCTTACCTCTGCCATGGCAATGATTTCTGTGCAAATAAATTCTCAAAACAAATTATAAACACAGGGTACTTACAAGTAAAAATATACTAGTAGTGTAAAATAAAAAGACCAGCTCTTTCTGAATAATTACCTTTAAAAAGTAAAGTCTGCCTAGTGGTCTAAAATCATAATTTGAAAGGATATTAAAAACTGTTAAAAAGGTTAATAGATAGATACCAAAAATTACTTATATTTGTAAATGCCACCCATGGTTAAACTAGAATTATCACACACTTATATTCCATAAATTCTTTCTAAATCTGAGATACAATTTTTACTCAGAAAAAAATTTTCTCAGATGATTTTTCAAAATATGTTTAATTTTTAAGTTAAAAAGGAGATAACTTCTAAATCATACCTCATCTTCCAAAATACAGTTTCAAACTACCTCCTGTACATGACAAGAGAAAAAAATAACACAGACACACACACACACACACACACTTTGATGGAATAAATAATTTTATTATAGAGATGATGGAGAAGATGGTGGCACCGATAGTGAGAATAATATGTCCATGAGAGAGCTTTAGTACATGCCAGTCCTTGTAAATTATTAAATTGGCATTCCATTTCTTCTTTTGCTTGATGAAAATTTACTCATCTTTGACCAAAGGTCAAATAGAATGAATCTCTGTCGCTCACAAAGCAGTAAGTTAATGAGCTTATTTAAACATTACCACATTTCATCATGGTTATATGTTTACTAGTTAACTCACTTAGGGCAGAAAAAATGCCTTAGTGATTGATAGTTTAAAGAGGCACATACCACATATCTAATAAATTTCTGATGATTTTACAATTATACATTTATATTATTTTCCAAAATTTAACAGATCATTTGTTCATAATACTAAGCTGACACCACTTCCTCCCAAGTATTGATAACATATTTCTTACATGTATAAACTACCAGAATGCCACCTTTACTCAAAGGCATGCTTTGCCTGTCCACCATCTGTGTCCTCCACCTTTACCATTTGTGAAATTACATACCCAATAACATATAAAGTGTATAACAAAATAGAAACTTTTATGGCAAAGATTTTGCCACTAAAGGATACAAGGACTCTGAAAAAAAAAGAAAAAAACCATAATTTTGCCATTTTTATTAGCTGTGTTGTAAAATCTATTTGATGAATGGAAATAGTTCTGACTTAAGGAGACATGGTTTCCAGCCTGGTTCTATTTGACTGTGAGTTAATGAGATGGCTCAACCTCACCATCTATAAAATTATCATTCTTAATTTCATCAAGAGTTTGTGATGACTGCACAGCTTCTTAAGGTGTCTATACCATTCCTAGCAGAAACTGAAAGAATGAGAGAATCTAGAAGTTAGTGAGATATGTATAATTCATGGAGAATGACGACAAGAAGCTGACAGGCATGTCTATCAGGGATGAGAATGGAAATGATAAAATCAGAGATGTTTAGAAACCACATGAACGTGGCATGATGCACCTCACGGGCTACAGGTACCCATAGTTTGGTGAAGCCTCTGTAATGTCACTGGATACAGATGTGTAACCAGTTGAGCAACAGTTGAAGGGGCTTGAGGTTGACTATGGGTGAGAAACGAGAAATCAACAAGGGAACAATATAAACAGATGTCAATTTTATGGAATTTCTGCACTTGATAGAGCACAGAAAAGTCAAAGGCTATTATTAAAGGGGAAGGAAAAATGAAATATTTTTCAATAGTTTTCTTCATGTGAGTATGATTTTAATCATTATTTCATAAGTGTAATTTCCTTAATTGGCCTGAGGTGTCAAAATGACAAGACAAAATATGGAGTACATACCTTTGGTGATTATATTGCTGAATTTCCTTGACATATTTGTATTAAGTGCATTCTTCCTAAGAAGAATAACACAGGATGTTATGATTCTGTGTGAGGCCCTATCTTTGCCTTGAAGAAACTGAACTAAATACTTTCCAATTAAGAGAAACAGAAAACTTATAAAAGAAACGACATTTAGCACTCCAACTTGCCCTGTAGATCTAAGTCAGCACCAATGGAATCAAGAACCAAGGGATCTGTCTCCTAGACCTTGGGAGGGTTGTCACCGAGTCATCACTCCACTGCAGTCTCACATTCAACACTTAACCCCAAACAAGGGACAATCAAACCAGGGAAGAAACTCAGCACGACTTTTGTAAGTGAGGAAAACCACATGCACTGATCACAATAGGTCAGTGGATCACATAAATGGCACTCACACAAGGTGAGCTGGTAGAATTGTGAGCTTTGAGCAAGAAAGGGGCATTCTGAAGAAGAAATACTTAAGCTGGGTGGTGAGTATGTAGGAACAAAGCTACATGCTATGGGAAGTTTATGCCAATAGAATTAGTAACTCAAAAAAGCTAAAATGTAACACTTATTCTAATCTATAGAAAGGTATAAGTAGTTGACATTCTATCATATTACCAACCATATACAGATTTCTGTGTTATTATTTAATCATCTATGACCCCATAGATTTAGAGATAGGCTCTATTAACACAGGATTGATTTATTGAGAGAGTTTTGTGAAAATCTTAATATATACTTGAGTGAGTAAATATTTTAAATGAATCAATGTATAATTATTTAACTAAAAACAAGGTAACATTGAATTTTTACTAAACTTGGCAAATACTAATAATCATTTATAATTCCATATAATTAAACTGAAATTCTTACATGCCAGTGTGTCTATAGAAAGGGAGAAATTGAAAGATAAAAACTATGTGATGCTATTAAAAGCATTAAAATTAATCAATTAAGCAAATCTGCACCTGGCTATTCACATATCTGTCCTTTGGAATGCTTTACTCTGCTAAGCATCTCTATAACTCTGCTCTGACTTCTCTTGTGAGTCTTGGCTACCACTCCAATTTTGTTGTTCTTTGAAGTACTACCACCCACTTTGTCTGTGTTCTCAATATTACTATAATCTAACATGTGCTTAGCCAACATTGAAATAAATACTTGGAATTAACATAAATAAATATCAAAACTGATAGTCACAGTGACAACCATTTATATTCTTGAAGATTTATGACACACAGACATTGGTTTTCTTAATCCCACAATTCTGTCACTTAGACATTATTATTCGCATTTTTCAATGAGAGAATAGAGATTAAGAGAAATGGAGGAACAAACCCAAAGAGCGGGTACTGGTGAATGGTGAACCCTTCAACCAAACCAGAAGGCGCAGTGGACATTTGGGAAGTCACAAGAGAGGACGTATGGAGTATAGAAGGACTTGAAAAACAGGTATCCAAAGCCGATGAGAAACAATGGTGTGGCCAGGAGCCTGCCATCAGACCTGCAGTTTCTATGTGCCAGTATCCTTCTGCTGGAAATAGACAGTAGCTGCTATTGCCACCCCAACCTAGTTGATGTCTCTCTCCCATTTAACTTTCTCTACACATGTGATATCTTGTCAGCTATTCATTAACTCTCTTTCAAGGGGGAGAAAAAAAAGAGAAGAGAGAAAGAAAGAGGGAAGAATTATAGAAGACAAAAAGAAATACTTGACAGGTTGCTGGGGAAGAAGGATTAAAGATTCTACTTGGGGCAGTGAGACTGCTTGGTTGATAAAGTGCATTCCTCATAAGTGAAATCATAGGAACCCTAGTTTGAACATCCAGAACTCACATAAAATGTAAAGCATGGAAGCACATGCCTATAATCCTAGCACCGGGAGGAGAGACTGGGAGATCCTTGGAGCTTGCTGCTCAGAGCATTGAACCAGCGGCTCTGGGCCCAGTGAGAGTCCCCGTCCCACAATACATGGTAGCAAGTGATAGAACATTGACCTCTGATCTCCACATGCAAATACACATATGAATGTGTGCATTTGCACACAGAAATGCACATGAAACATAAACACCCTGGAACATGTGCATATCATATGTACATACTGAACACATACAAAATAAGTTAGTTTTAAAATTGGAACCTTCTTCATCTACAGACACCCTAACTTATGTTCTCCCTCCTCTCTATTGTTTCATTTGAAGATCTTTCTCATGATAACCAGAGTCTGTACAGAGCCCTGTAAAACTTGAAGTGGTTCCTGGGTCTGTTCATTACATTTCTGGACAGTGCCCCCATGTATATAGAAAGACTTGTGTCTCTTTCTGCAAATTTATTAACTTATTTCCAAAGACTTTATTTACACATAGAATCCACAACATTGTAAATATATCACTCCTACCTATGTATTCTGCCCACCATCTTCAAGGGGCACTGCATCCTGGTGTAGAATTGGCATCAATTTCTGTTCCTTAGCGTCTTGGGCTAAAGAGAGGCCATTTCGGGAGACTGAGCTATAGCCAAGCTGGGATGATGATCTTCTCCCTTAGGGTCTAGCAGGGTATGCGAGAGCAATTCCGTTACTTCTCCAGCTTCTTTTTGTCTTGACTTTCCTCTTGGGACCCTCTACAGTGCAGACAAATCCTCCCTCCCCCGATGTCAGCTCAGTGAGAACAGGGATAAAGCAGCCTTTATCTGGCAAGCAGAGAACTTCTCCCACATCTTCCTGGCAATGATCCAACACAAATCCAAGCCTCCAAGTTGTCCAGACTATATTAAATGGCCTTTGGGGAACCGCATTGAAAGCTTTGGGATTTCATTTGTTTTCCCTTTTGTGTCATAGAACTAAACTGTAATGCTGACTTCCTCAAAGCAGCAAGCAGTCAGGTGACCCTGTCAGCAGCCATTACTTAAGGCTCCAGAGCATCTCATCGTTGGGTTGGGAGACCACAGCACTGAACAATAAAACTCGAGGTCATTACAATCCTTCAAGCCTCAAATTAAATGTCAGTTGCTTAGAGAAACTGTCCTGGCCTTTGACGGCACAAGGTCTCCAGCAATGCCTTAGACTTTACTTCCACGGTAGTTGCTGAGTTTTGTAATTTCTAAAACTGTGTTAATTCTCTCACACAATTCCTGAAATAATAAAGTATATACTGTTATCTTTTTTAATGCTTTAGGCTATATGCTCACAACAATATGCCCCCCTTTTAGTACTCTGTTTTTCTTTGCTGGCTGCATATGTCATCAAGTAGCAAAGAATTCAAGATGATGGAGCCTGGGATATTTGTACCCTCAAAAATGGAGTATGAACATGCAAGAGTACACATTAGATCTACTACTATCCAATGTCACTTACCAATCATGCTTTTCCTCAATTAGAATGGCCATTCTAATGAACACTTCACAAAGTCTTTTGTGTCCTGTTTGCAGATTCCAAACTGCCAAAGATTGTAGAGCTAGACTTCCCAAATATGTATCGAGTGCATAACTGGGAAACAGGGCTGAGATTATTCTTAAACACCACACGTCATCAATCCACAGTGGTGTGTTTGTGTGCTCATCCTATTACTCTTGATGCCTTTTCCTTTTAACAAAAATTAGAACAGGAAAAGCAAGCAGAATAAGTAAAAAAATGGAGATTGACTTAACTAGCTACAACTAAATTCTTTAAACTAGTCTTCTCTGAAACAGGTAGTTTAGTTTACTTAGTTTATTCCATAATTTCAAAAGTACTTATTATACAAGGCCCAGAAAGTATTCAGCTTGGTATGAAATTTCTGTAATTCTCTTTCCACTCGTGTGTGTGTGTGTGTGGTGTGTGTGTGTGTGTGCATGTGTGTGTGGTGTGTGTGATGTGTGTGTATGTGTGGTGTTGGTGTGTGTGTGTGGTGTGTGTGTGTGTGTGTGTCGGAGGTATCCAAAAGTGAAAGAGCAAGAGAGTGGCAGAGCAAGACAGAGAAGACTCCAGTGGTTAGGATTTTCCTGTACCACTACAAAGAGGGAAATTAGAGTGAGTCACAATACAAAAATCTCGCATGACTTACTGAGTTCCTTGCCCTGCTTTCATCCTTTCCTTTGGATGAGACTTTCGCAGAACACACCATGTAAAGAAAGACTTGAATCCATATCAAAGTATGCTTTGGTGTGCAGAACCAGAACTGACAGTTTAATTCAATTTTGGAGCCTGTGTGTATTTTCATGGACATTTAATTCCATATAAGAAGATTTGGGTATTAAGGTATCACTATTAAGGTAGCAGATTATTTGACATTTTTTCACAGGTCATAAAATATTTTTAACACAATAACTCCAAAATTATTCCATATAATTTTAGAAGAACTTGCCTAATATAACACAGTCACCTTCACTGAGCCCCTTTTGTAGTTTGGTTTTTTGTATTTCACAGCCTAAGAGGTCTACTTTCTTTTGAGAACCAAGAACCATTCATTAGTGAAACTGCTTTGAAAAGGATTCACTTTAGAATCTGTTCACTGCCTATTCCGTCAAGTGGCATGAATTTAAGATGGTGGTACCTAGGATTTTTATGCCTGTGAAAATAGATTATAACATGAAAGATTATATATTATATCTGCTTGTCATCCAATATCACTTATCTATCACGTTTGTCCTCAACTAGCATGACCATTTCACAAAGTCTTTTGGGTTGTGCTCACTGATTCTAAGATGCCAATATGGATACCAAGCGGGTCTCTGTGATAATTTAGGAGTCCTCAAGTACACTGCCCAATGCACATGGTACCAAGTGACAGCAGATTCAGAATGGCAGTGTGAGAGACATTTGTGATGATAACAATATATTGCAAAAGTAAACTCTCCTCACTATAGTATTTGAATTCAGAATGGAGACTGTGGTTTCAGTAGTCACATTAGATTATCTACAGCCTTGCACATCAAGGCACTTTAGACCTATTATAACGGCTATATTAGAACTGTCCTTGTATTTTGCTTAAAATTGTGTTACTAAAATAAGAGATTTTATTTTGCCCATGTCCACTTCAAAAGGTTAAGTACAATGTAAAAATGAAAAGGAAAGGGACCTTCATCTTTGGAACTGGTGGTTGAATTAAGAATCTTCTCCCAAGTGTATTTCGTAGCATGTCTTCGTAAGATTCTGTTTCTAGGTTGCAAGTAATCCGGGACCCCTGAGCTCCAGAATGTCAGACGAGCGTCAGACTAAATTCCCCATTGCACTACCCTATACCTAGTTCTTATAAGTAAATTAAACAGCAATGCAATCATACAGATCATTTTAGTCAAATTAAGAATATAACACAAGCATTCAGCTCATTATTGTGGCATAAATGTTTGAGGGCTAGATGGAGAAATCCACACGCTCTTTCAGTTGTTCTATTTAACATATTTGTGGGTATGGTGAGAAGAATTAATGGAAACTTCAGACATTTTCAATAACTTAATTCCGCTGCTTGCCCAGCAAGACACACTAAATCTCCATGCTTTCCGCAGGCAACACCAATACCCCACATGTGATGCAAGTCTGACAGACTGAAATAAATACATGAAAACTGTTAGTCAATTTATCCTCTCCATATCATTTTCAAAAGTATTCATCCATTTGGAAACTTCATTCCAAAAGTTTCATGATCTTCTAGTTATGCAAGAGACATTCTCTCTAGTGCTGCCTACTTTATTTGAATAATGGTTGGTAAATAAGATTGTATTCTGCCGCTATTACTCAATGTGTGGGCTGACTTTGTAGGGACCTCCTTCTGTCATGGTAAATACTACCTTAATATTAGTATAACACCTGAATTCCTTAGGAAGTACCAGTAGTGTTCTGTGTAAAAATTTAGCTACATTTTTATAGGCCTTGATGATTATAATTAGAAGATTGGGGGTTTTTTGAGAATGAAATCTAGCTCATAAATTCTCTTTTTTTCCTTTAAAGTGTCATCATTTCAGAAGTGTGCACTTCTCAGGGTCATACAATCTTTTACTCTTTCTAGATTTTCAAAGCAATGTTCTAAAGCAGCATGTTATGAATAAGTCAACAATAATAAACAGACCGTAAAGGAATCATAGGTTCACTTAGCCACCTTTCTCTTCTCTTTCCCTCTCAGAAAGGGATCTATCTCTCTTTTTAAATATGGTTTGCATGAAAAAAATCATCAAAATTCTTCAATCCTTATGCAAAGTTAGGTATATATTCACCTTTTCCCTGGCTCAAAATAAAAGCATTCATACTTCAGTAAGTTAAATAGAAATGAAGACAGCAGTTTGTACACAGTAAGTATCATGAATTTTAGGAGTTACAATTAGCTTCTGCCTACATGTTTAAAAATAAGGATTTTAATTAAATTCATCAAATTCCTCTCATAAATGATCACTTTATATAGTCCACAGATCGAGAGAATGGAAATAATGTATTTTTCAGTCATTGGATTTATGCCAGAAGAATGTGTAATAAAAATTAAATCAAAGTCCTATAAATTGGTTCTTGAAACACCTGTTAGTTCCCTCATTAATCACATATTCTCAGTAATAACGTATTTCTGGACTCCTGAAGGTATAATTAACTATATAGAAAGTACAGAGTGTTTTGATAGATAGCTTCACTGCAAGTTGATAATCAAATGGTTAACATATTTGTAACCTACCAAAGTTACCACAGTTAGATGTTTTCTTTTTATATTTCTTGTTCATTTTAGAATGAGAACACTTAAGATATACTCCTTATGAAATTTCAAATATACATTGTAGTATTCGGTAAATTGCATTGAAAATAACATTTTATTTATGTTCGTGTGTGTCTGTGTTCAGGGTACATGTAAACATAAGAGCTGATGCTCACAGAGACCAGAGACGTAAGATGCTCCTGTGGCTGGGGTTACAGATGACTGTGCACCATCTAACAGTGAGTGCTGGAAAGCAAACTCTTGTCCTGTGTGAGAGCAGTGCATGATCTTAGTCATTGAGCCATCTCAAGCTCCAGTAATAGCATTTGAAGGTTGATATGCCAGTATAAACCTCTTGGTCTTTTTGTCTTTTGTGTGTACACATGAAGACAATTAGCCACGATCATGAATTATAGGATCAGAATTATAAAATTCAGTAGGAAATAAGAGATTACATAGACCAAATGGCCTCTAGATAGGCTTTATTACTATAAACAAAATAAGTCTAATTCCTTTCCATGAAATGTTATAAAATTTAGATTAAAACATAATACAACTCATTGGATAGTAGCTTCATTATTTTTTTGTGGAATTTTACAGACCTTTCCCTTATTTAATCTTTCAAGTCGCTGTGGCAGATAAGCTTCCTACTCCTGCTTCCTCCAGCTTTGTGTCTTCTGTGCAAGTGTAAAATCTAGCTGAGTCACTGAGTTTTAAAAATACACTTACTGATGATGAATCTCTAAATTCTCCTGGAGTTCTTTGATTCTCTGGATTTAAATTATAATGTCAGGTAACATTTACAGAAATAAAGATCCCTTTACTAATAGCTGCCACTTGCCGAGAATAAACAGGAAAAAAGATGTTCTAATCTCAGAAATGCTTCGTGCATATCATGACTACCTCAGAAGATGGGCTGTGCTGTGTTTTCTCGTACAGAGTGTTCTAGGACAAGCCTGTTTGCACACTGAATTATGTATTTTTGTCTTCGGTCATTTTGTTCTAAATTAATATCTTCTTTCAGAGACATGACATCTTACTACCGTGAGCCACGTATTTCTGTTTGCCAGCCATCACGGTGTCTATCATTAATGAAGCACATTGCAGAAGAGCAGGAGACAGAATCTTCCAAAACAAGTCTAAGTCTTCATAGTCATCTGGAAATTAATTACTACACCCAGGGATGAGACTGGTCCTTTGCCAGAACCGTTCCAGAGGGGCAGTCCTTTTGCAATATTGCTTCTAGAGAACTCTTCTGACTCATGGCAGGATTGCATCTGAAACTTTTGCCACCCAAAAACCTGGAGACATGAAGATAAAACTGATTGCCCTCGCGATGAGGCCACTCCTACTATTTCTAATGTGAACCTCTCTGTTCTGACCTTTAACACTAAGAGATTCTCTCTATTTTCCTCCATCTCTCCCTACCAGGAGTCAGTCACCACTCTGCTATCCAGGGCAGAGGCAGAGGCAACGCTCCGTTTAATGAGGAATTACTGCCATCTTGTGGCTGTCATAATGGAAGGCATCTATCCCCAAAGCACTAGGGAAGAAAAAAAGAAAAAATAAACAAACAACTGGTTTGCTTTAAGCTTCCTTCGTCTTTCATTCTTTAACTCCACATCACTATGAAACATCATAACCCATATTATTTTAGTGACAGTATGTGCGTTGGTACCATGACATTCAAGAAGATGAACTCTATCCTGTGCCTCATTAAAATGAAACTGTAAACATAAAATATAGACTGCAAGTCTAAAATAGAACTTTGAGTCTACAAAAGATAGACAAACTAGTGGAGGCACTAACCAAATTTCAAATGTCCATCCCCCACTTCAGCAATATATTTTCCTCACCTTTTAATGGTAAGAATTTGCAGAGGATCATTATTTCATTAGGTTCAGATATTTCTGTCTCTGAGGTGACATGTTTGCCACTCATTTCAACAACCCATGTCAGCACCAGAAATTAGCCAAGACCCACTAATAACCGGGACCAGATTGAGAGTGAGTGCTTCTCTAAAATCTGTGTGGCACATGCCGTCCTCAATATTCTTTCCCTTGACTTGTGACAGATTTGCAAATTCTGCATTTTTTTCAATTCAGATGGTCAGTGCAGCAAGTAAAACAATGGTGACGATATCCAGTGAACACATGTAGGAACAGTTTTTCTCTGATCTATAAAGCAAAAACATAATTCTGCTTCTCTGTCAAGATGTGTGAGATGCCACTCGAAGCCTAAGTTTGCTTTTTGACCAGAAGTTTCAAGGCATAATCTGTGTGTTTTTGATTGAGAAGAGCCACGTTCTAAAACCTGAAGATTGAAATAACCAGAGATCCCAGAAGAAAATTTTTCTCCCCATATGATGTCTTGGCCTGAAATAAAAAGTCTTAAATGTTAAGCAGAGAATACTCCACCTGGTGGTAGAAGAAGAGGGGGAGCAGCTTTCTGCAAGGGACCCTCAGGAGGAAAAGAGGGAAGGACTCCCCAGAACACTCAAGGCGAGAGCTAGAAACCTAGATACTCCACTGTAGTTGGCAAGCATCTTTAAAGCAAAATCCAGACAGAATCTGTCTCTCCATAAATCTTTCCACCCCTTTCCATTACTAGTTAGGTATTGTTGGCTCGAAGCCATCTGATTTTACTATGATTTATTAACTGCTATGCATTATATATGAGATTCGGGTTTGCTGGCGAGTTACCCGTATGGTCATTGTTGCATACAAATCAGCTACTGTTAAAGACGTTTTATGCTGCTGGCACTTCTGTGAGGTGGTGGTATAATGTGTAACTGGAAAAGAAAGCCCTTCCTGTTATATTTTCCCATGAATGTTACTAGCACATGCGGTGCAGGCTCAGAACAAGTCCTTTGTTCTTATGTAAAAAGGAGAAAAAGTACCCAGAACAACGGATGGGGAGAAATCGAAACCTGTTGTCTCAATCAAGGCATTGGTATTCTCCAAATCATAGATACAAGACTGAGCCTTTTTCTCTAGTGAGACCAACTGAAAGGTGAGAAAGAGCTCTGACGTGAGCAAACCCACTTATTCTTGGTAGGAAAATGCTGACAACCTGATAGCTTAAGGATCTAAGCAGATCTGTCTCGGAAACAACAAAACAGTATTCCAGCCTCTGGGTTTCTGCATTGAGACATTTGAGTAACTAAGCAATTCAACTCTAATTCCTTGTCCAGTTCTTAGTGCAATGACCCCCAGCCTCCTCCTTAGACCCTTTCAAGCATATTTGCCCTAAGCCAGTGGTTCTCAGCCTTTCTAATGCTGCAACACTTTAATATAGTTCCTTATATTACGGTGACCCCCACCACCATAAATTTGCAATTTTACTACTGTTATGAATTGTAATGTAAATATTTTTTGAGACAGAGGTTT
The DNA here is from genome assembly GCA_001685075.1 of Bramus lutescens. NCBI lineage: Eukaryota > Metazoa > Chordata > Mammalia > Rodentia > Cricetidae > Bramus > Bramus lutescens. The sequence continues at coordinate 284,471 of LOEQ01001677.1, read as the reverse complement.
TCCAAGGGGTCAGGTCCCATAGGTTGAAAACCACTGTCCTAAGCTGACATTAAAAATAAAAAAGAATAAAAAATAAAAACAAAGCCAAATGGTATAATAACCCAAATGACCTTGATTTACCTGTGACCAACAGAAAGCTGATATTGACTTACGTGCCCCACAGAAAGGAAAACACACGTCTGATAACGTTATCTTTTTAAAGGGTGGGGAGGCTATTCTTTGCTTCCTCTGAGAAACCACCTTAATCCAATCATGTGCCCTGTAGTTAGTGACAGTGTAGCATCATACTAGGTGTTGACTAACAACATTCTCTACATAAAAAGTGAGTCAAATATTTTGTATCCTGAGTTTTAGTTAAAACCATGCCAAGTATACTAAAACCACACCTACTGAGATGTTTGTAAAATGATTTTTAGAACCTAACATATGGATGTACAGACCTATAAATAATTACATAAATATCTTTTTAGAGACTTTCGTGTTTGCGTCATCCATGAAAGCATTTTTAAAGTTTTGAGTGGTTGGATCTGAACTAATGGAGTAGCAATCATTACAGGTCTATTTAATTGCTTTGGAAAGTTTTCATCTTCCCTGGTACTAAGACCATTTACTGGGCACCCATTATACACAACTGATGACTTCTAGATGTAACAGAGATGGAGAGATTGGTTTCTACAGACAGTATAGAATGAGTTCTGCCCCTAAGACACCTACCAGCGAGAAGCAGAAATGTTGAAGAAGACACTCACAAAGATCTGAGAAAGAAAGCTATCTTCTGCACACGGACATTGAAAGTGATGAATAATGGGTCAGGCTAAACAAGATATCTGTATTCTATGGTGTCATCCATGCACTGACAGTCTCACGGCTTTTCTGGTTTCCAAGACAATGGCTTAAGAAAGGCATAAATACAGGTGAGCAATTTTGTATAACAATCCACTCTCAGTCTCCCACTAAGAGGAAGAATTGTTTGCCTTCTTCCAAAGGATATTGCTCAGAAATGTAGAAAATTCTTTCTCTGGGAAGGAACACTCATCACCTAAGGGACCATCAGACCATTGTCATCATGTTCTGACTTCCTTTATGAAAACCAAAAGAAAGTGAAAAAAATGAATCTGAAAGCAATGCCTTGCCTGTTCCTAAATGATCTTCAAGCTGACTAATTAACAGATCTCAGGAACCAAGCTAAGCAACTGCTCCCATGTGGTCCAAATGTGTTTTACTGTCTGGTCTAAGCATCAGTACATGATCCCAGTTATCAGAGTGACAAAAATGCTTTAAAGTGAACTGTGCCACCAGAGAGTAAAGTGCATACACACACAATGCCTAATACAGTTTCTTTCTCCAAGTGACCCTGTTCAGATTGATAAGCATCACTGAGCCTTGGCAATCTAGATCCTCAGGTCTGTGAACAAACTCTAATTAAGGTAAGTGGTAGATCTTCTGAGGACATCTGCTACCAAAAGTCTCAAGTACCCACAACAAAGTATAATATTTCAGTTTCCAGAAACATAATTAATACAGAGAGTTTTTTCCAGAAGTGTAATTAGAAATTGAGATATTGTTTTTAGAACCTTCAAATAACAAAGCTTCCAGTTCAACTCCCTCTGTGTTCATTTCATTTCTTTGGTTCTTTAAATGCTTTAAGTCTACAGGCTTAATAATTAAAATGCCCCCTAGACAGACCCGTAACACAACATTATTATAGAACTGAGCATGGCAAGAAATCCCAGAGTTATTTCCGCTTTGGTGAGGAAGTGGTTTAAACTTCTGCCTATTCTCTTCCTTTAAAATGGCATCTCCACAAATCAAGAGGAAGTGAAGCATTTCCCAGTCATTTTGTCTGGTATGCACAACTCTATGCGTAAGTGCTTTTGTGTTGATATGGGGGCTGGGGATTGCAAACAGGAGCCTTTTCTATCATTGATGAGAGGCCTACCCTCCAATCTTCTAAAAGCTCATCTGCAAACTGACGGAAAGCCCAAGGGTTTGCACAGACCTGCTACTCTGATAAGACCATGCTTATGTCTGTCTTTGCCGTGAATAAATGTAAGAAGAATACACACATGACCAGTGTGACTACATCATCTTCAGAAATTATTTTCATATGTTTTACACTGTGCTTGCTAGGATTCCAAATGAAATCATTTGACAAGTTGCCTTACAACAACTAATGAATATTTTTACTTTTACAGACACAATAAAGCCGTTGGCTCTAATCTACTTTGTTTTATCATTGAGATACTCATATATATTTACTAGTTTGTAGCCCAATACTTTTAAAGGAGTATGAATCCACATAAATTTTCCCACTTTCTGATAACAAAATTTGTAGAAGACCATGTTTAAATACCTATATGGGTCAAAGTAAATTTGGGTTTGTGTTAAATAGTTTGAGCACACTTCATTCAGCCATAACAAACTCAGTCAAAGGCTGTGTGTTTACCTGGTTCAGCCCACATCCAGTCATGAGCTTTAACGGAATACAGGACTTGAATGGTACCAAGAAGTTTAGGCATTTTTGACTTGTTGGGGGAAGACACGACTCAGCAAGTCTTTACATTTTTATGGACACATTTGACCTTTCTTGCCTTATAAAAATGATGAACTTTGCTTTAACTCACACAGATAGACTCTCTTGAGCTGTGCTTCAGCAATGGGAATATGGGGTCTCCTGGCCCTGCATAGACCATAACTCAATTTAATGCACCTCATTACAATGCTGCTTCTCCATATTCAAAACAGTTGCCAGGATAGAGCTTTGTCACATTTTGCATTATTTACAGTCAATCTGAATCATCAGAAAGAAAGAAGAAGAAAAAAAAACACAGAGAAAGAAATCCAAGTCAGGAGGGAGGTAGAGACAGTTTTAATGTGATTATATTGGCATCTGATATGATGGTGCTTTGGACCATATTGACATGGGTGAAGCTTCTAGGTAGCAACTGTTCAATACCATCCGTTGGACTTCTCTGATAGACCACTTAACTATCTCAGCTTTTCCAGTGATCATCTCATTTATCTAGGATTATTGCACTGAATTTACTGTTTGGTTTTCTTCCAGAACTGAAATGTCAAGTCCAGTGTCATGTATGCAGTAGCTTTGTGCTGTGAGAGCTTCACAGATCCCCCAAAAGCTGCTAGCAGTTGATCTTTGGATAGAGCTAGAAATAAATAAATCCTCTTTAGCAGATCAATATTCATCCCATTTAATGCTTGATGTGAAACTTGTGGATTTGTGGTGGTAATGCTGATGTACAGCTAATCGTTGAAAATGAGCATCAGGGCTTTTATAGCATGGTGGCATATTGTCAGGCAGGGAGGGAAGATGTGGCGAGCAGAGCCTTGAAGAGGATATGGTAAGCATGTAGAAACTAGCTGCACATTTGGACATCACATGGGCCGTTTCATTGTGCATACTAGAGACTAATAATGTGGGCAACGTAAGGGTCTGTTCCACGAGAGGAATACCCATGGACTTCTCTTGCTTTGCCACCATGTGGGGGTACAGACATAATTGAAGTATCTTAATTGGAGAATTTAGTATAAAATAAACTGTTATTGAGGGTTTTCTTTTTTTTAACATGACAGCAATCTGTTCTAAAAATGAAGTGTCTCAAAGAATGGAGTGCAGATCTATATCCTGAACAATTAGCTTGAACCCACAAGAAAAATATATGCTACTAGAGAAGAGAGATTTAGAATAGTGAAGGTCAGTGGTGAGGGGGTCTTTTCCAGTCACTGGTTATAGCCATGAATCAGACTTAGCCCAGACAGCAAGGGTTAAGCTTATGCCTTTGGATTGAACAATTTTATTTTTTGCAGCAGATGTGTGGTAATTCACTGTCAGGGTGTTGGGAAAGCTAGTTGAGGCTGAACATTCTTTGTATGCAATAGCTGTCGGCCCAACCGCACAAGCTGTAAGGCAGACTTCTGTGGTTATCAATGCTAAACATATTCTCAGGCAGATCTCTTGATTATTAGTTTCATACAGTGTGAGCAAAATGTGCATATGATCTCTGTGTGAAAACTTTGGCTTCCTAGAGTCCTTACAGAGCTAGGCTGCCCTAGACTAAATTTTAGTGAGCATCGAAATGTATTTGTTAAGGCATGAGAGGTATGCCTTTCTGTAGGGGTTGAAACTAGAGAACTGGTGTTGATTTGTTTTCCCTGGATAAGCCATATTCTTTCTGAAATAATGGCTTTTCACTTAAGTTCACTGAGAAATGAAACATTATAATCTTTGCACAGTGGGAGACATCATTAGGCTTAAAGGCAAGCAGCAACATCTGCTGGCTCCAGAAACCCAGTGGGCTGCTAACAAGTGTCAGTTTCCCTTCTGCAAGTTCTAAACTTTGCCCCTGATAAATGATATTTCCCCCCAGTTAGGGATTTCAAGCAGTCACTGGTTCTTTGGTTGGCAAAGGCAGGCAGGATGAGAGGGTGGGTCATGGTCACAGGGTAATGTTTGTCAAGTGAGGAGTAAATCAGTAAACAGAGGAGGAAAGGTATGTTGATGCTTGAGGCCATGAAGTTGGGAAAGAATAATGTGTAAGGCCAAGGATGACAATTGGGGAAATGTGTGGGTGTGCCCGTGGAAGCCTGTACTTGTGAGTTCATGCACACACAGGCAGAAATACATTTGGCCAACCGGGAAGTGAAAAGAGGGGTGTGTGTGTGTGTGTGTGTGTGTGTGTGTGCATGTGTGTGTAGTATATTAATATGTAACCTTTCAGACACACTTTGTCTGTATTTTGTTATTTGTGTCTGTTATGAGCACATATGCACAAATGAGACAGTGTAATCTAAAGCTTGAAAAGCAAACGTGTTTAAAAGGCTATTCCTTAAAATTGCAAATTTTAGTTACACAAATTTATTAGTCGTGATTAAACCCCAAAGGTTAGTCACAAAAATAAGAGTTTTCTTTCTTCTGCCTTTAAATGCTAAAATTGGTATCAAGGAGACTAAAGAATGCTTATTCTTCAGGGGGAGCCTTGGCTAGAGAATGCAGCTGCTTGACTTACTTGGGGCATACTTACTGATGATCTGCAGGGGCACAGAAGTTGGGAACTTTGTGTTTTTTCCTAGTCCAAAATATAAACACTTTCAAAGTTCTGGTCATTTAATTTTAAGAAACAAAAATGTATAACTTTGAAGTTCCACATAATAACTGACATTTGGGGTCACTAGAAAACCAACTCTTAAAATGCACTTTTTCTGTGCCAACTTTAATCACAGTCTCTCGCCTGAATTCCAAAACTCCTTAAGAAAAGGTGGGGCAAATGGGCTCATAGTCGTTCAGGTAGCAAGGAGCTCTTTTTTTCTGCAGAGAAGAAAAAAGGTGGAAAAGAAATACAAAGTAGATTTCACCATGTTGACCTCTTAATGTGTGCTGGCTAAACTGAAACTAAGAAACACACATGCATGTGACTAGACATTTATAATTTTCTCTTTCATTCATTTCTTCCACAAACATTTATTGAGCGAGGTGTGTATCCCCAGAGTGTCATAATGCATAGTAGGTATTCTATGAAGACACTCCTCCAGGTGTGTAGATAAACAGAGATGTGGTGGTGAGTATACCAGAGTCCCATGGCTTCAATGATCCTAGGTAGACTATGCCAGTTCCTACAGACCAAAATCCACAAGCAAGCATCAAAATGATGTTCTTCTCTGACAAACAAAAACATCCAGGCCAAACAATTTCAGGTACCATTTCCTAAAGTAGAAAAATAATTCGTAGTTTTCGACTAGGTATCCATAATTTGAAACTAGCTACATGAGAGTGTAGTAGAAAAGTTAAAGGAAACTTTGTAAACTTTAAAGTCTTCTGAGAGGCATTACCCTAGAGAAAGAAAACAGAAAATCACAGATCACAGAGCTGGAGAGATGGCTCAGCAGTTAAAAGCACTTGCTGCTGCTGCAAAAGACATGAGTTCTGTTCCCAGAACACACATTAGGGAGCTCACAACCACCCTATATATTTATCTAGCTCCAGGAGACCTAATGCTCTCTAGAGGCACTTGTACTTGTGTGTACATACACACAGACACAGACAGGTACACAAACACATATATAGAGAAAGAAATGCTTGATATTTTTAAAAAATAATCATAAATACATGCATACAGCATACATTTCTTTTCTTTCAAATATGTGTGTCTATTATAAGACCAAAAGTCATGTGCATTAGGAAGATAACTCAGGAAGTCTGAACACAGGAAGGCTAAGCCTCAAACCTAGTGTGACACCATGAGGAATCTTTGGTGATCATGTGTCCTCTGAAGGATCTGAACTCACAGAATTATCAAACTGTATCATCCTTAGCCAGTTTTTGCTACAGTTTTCTGAAACTTCTAATCACACTTATGGTATCATCAGGTTGTTCCAGGTGATAACCAAGCCCCCTTAGCAGTTAGACAATGAATAGCTGTTTAGGTTTCCTACTGTGGAGTGACTTCCGTGGGGGGTGGGGGTGTAAAAATGTCCACAAAAAAGGCTGGGGTACGTGAGTCGTGGCAGATGACAGCCTATCAGTTCATTCCCTTTGTGCAAATATCCTGTGATCGTTTAACTAAAATCTGCCTGAAAAAAAATGTTTAAATGTGGGGGTTTACCGCTTTACCTCTCTTCCACTAATCCCTGTTAAAATATTGTAAATAGCACAGAGCTTAGAGTTACGAAACAGAGACCTAACAAGACTTAACTGAAAATCTTTTGTAAGAGATTCAAGTAAAACCTTACAACCGATAGCTAAACCAATCTACTTTGATCCATGAAAATTATCTATAGTCTTTATCCCTCTTATCTTTAAAAAATGAAGAACAATCACTCATATTTAAAGCAGATAATTTTATAGAAGCTTTTCTCCAAAAAAAAATAAATAAATAAAAACAGCCTCCTGAGATGGTCGGTAATTCTGAAAGAGGGCAAGTTTGATTTGTTCTGCTTTCCCAGGCCTGCAGAGTTTCCTCATTGCTACAGTAGGTGGGCACTACTTGACACATTCCTTGGGAGAAAGTACTGTGTCCCTCTCAGAAAGACAAAGAGAAGATGGGCTGTGTAGTCAGTTAATGAGGTAGACACAGGGAGACACTTGGTGTCCAAAGCATTGACAAGAAATTTAGACATTCCTAAAAAGAAACTAAACGAAAATAAACATCAATGCCAAGAATCTTTCTTAATTATTAGATTTTTGTCTTTGCTCTGTCTTCACAGAGAAGATTCGGAGAGGAAGTCCAGCCTGATCTACAGACATTAGTCATAGTAAGGAGGCTGCTAGATGAACTGGAATCCGTTTCTATTTTGTTTTAATTGCAGTTGTTCTAAAGAAACACTTCACATGTGTAAGCATGCTAACTCACCCTTTTCATAAAGCATTCTCCTCCCAAGTCATTCAAAACTAATTGGAATGCTGTCGATAATTGTGCTTTTGCACAGTACATTATTGAAATCTAAGAAAAGTCTTATTTTGAGTAAAAGATGATGGACAGGGAGACGGTTTATTTGGTCAAATGGCTGCCGTGCTAGCACTAGACCCTGTCTGTGGTCAGAGCCCTAGAACCCAGTGAAAGGCTAAGAGTAATCCTAAACTGGGTGGGGCGTGTTGGTGAGGGGTGGATCCTGATGCTTTTGGCCAGCTAGTCCAGCAAAGCCATTCTGAGAGAAAGACAGACAGACAGACAACCTCTATCTCAGTGTATAAGGTAAAGAGTACAGAGTGCTACAGAAAGATACCCAACCTCTGACCTCCCTGTGTCCCTGCACAGAGCACACTTCACACACACACACACACACACACACACACACACATACACACTGTGATTTGTAGCATAATATTAAATAAACTATCTCATTTTGTTTGGACTCTGTGCTTCCTCTTTTGCTTTTAGAGAAAAAGTTTGGTGAGAACAAGAATTTGAAATTTAGTTTTACCAAGATAAAGATATCAAACAGAAAGTTGTAAACTAAATTTTGACCTATGACTAATCATATAAAACTGTCCTAATAAAGACCATTGTTTTGTATGCTCTTTTGAAAGAAATATTAGCTACTGTTAAAATGTATTTCAAGCTGGAGGAATAAAATCCATCCTTTGCCATGTTCAAATATCAAGACCCACAGTAACTCACCAATGAAGTCCAAAAGAACCTAAGAAAAATTTCGCCTCTAGAAAAGAGGCACTACTACCAGGCCCCAAATGAGAACAAACAGGAGGCAAACTCATCCCTCACTTAAAGCATTAACTTCTGAAATTGCCTCCCCATTTCCTTTCAGACCATGGAAATGTTCTTTATGAAACAATAGACTACTTATGAAAAACAGTTCAATGATAAGAAAATTGTCTTAACCGTTTTCTATTCTTCCTCTAAATGTGGGTCCCAGAATTTTACAAATAGAGCAGAGTTGATGGCCCAAGGAATATATACATTAAATATGAAAACTTCATACAACCAGAAAAATTGGTTTGTATAATTGTGTGTGCTGACGTGTGTGTGTGCATGTGTGTGTTCATGTATGTGTTGCTGAGGGTTGCAAATAAGATCTTATGGTTGCTGGTGTGTGCTTCAGCACAGAGCTTCTATGTCCAGCCTTCTGGACCACATCTGGACTCTAGAACACATTTGTCCAAACTCTATAAGTGAAATGTGATAAAAAGAAGAAAGCTGCATTTCTCCCATAAGAACTACATGACTCATGAGTTTGAAGTTGAGCAACAGATCTGAAGATATATCTATTTCTTATGCTGTAAAAACTCTATTGCTCAATTGTGTCTTGTTACTATGATGTAGCCAGCGTATACATTACTGCTGCTTGGGCACAAACCATTGTAAAACTCACTTACGAATTACTAGAACCAGATTTGTTATCTTTGTGTTTTAAAGCTTGAAGATTTCATTTATCGATATTCACTTTGAAAGGCCAATAGGTTTCCCCATTCTAACAATTTCCACAATTTTGTTTGAAACCATGGCTTGTATTTGGCTTGAAGGTACAAAGGCCAAAACAATTTCAGTTACTAATGTGAGGCTTTAAGGTAAATCCAGGTAAGAGAGAATTATAACACTGATTTGAAATTAAAATGAAGGTTAATTCGTTAATTAGCTAAGTGCTTTGTTGAGACATTGGGCCCTGTTGAGTCTGCAGTGAGATGCACAGTCAGTGGAAGAAGGCTTTTCTGCCAAGCCCCCCCTAGAAAACATGAAAGGGACTTAAGAAAAAAAAATAATAATAGCGTAATTACCTCAAAATATACCTTCTTTACATGTGTCTAAACACAAACTATCCCCCTTTATTCCACTAGGTTGAAAAAAGAAAACCCTAAAAGTTTGTCAAATACTAGTCTCCATTTTCATTTAAAATAAAAATATAATAAAAAACCCACTATGAATGAAAGCTAGAAGAGATCAGGTAAGGACTGCATCCCCACTACAACACACTACCTTTCTCCCTAAGCAGGTACACACACACACACACACACACACACACACACACACCACATGTGTGCATGTGTCTTGATGTTTTGATTGATCTCAGTTGCTTGCAGTTTCCATTTCTACACAGTCCCTTCTCTTGATGTGCAGCATGAAGCTATCATTCCCCTTTCCCTTCCTGGCCCACCAGATCTTCTTAGAAAAAAAAAGAAATAACATTCTTCAGGATATATCTACAGAACCATTTACCAAAGTTCCATTCAGTTTGCATGTTACCTTTTCAGATTTGGATGCTGAAGTCGGGGTGACCTGTAACTAACTGCTTTATGCTATTGTCTTGAGACTATGATTGAACAGTTTGGAGATTTGGGGTGCACTCACTGACGTATTTGTCCTCGGGTTTAACAGGACAGCAGAGGGAGCCCCTGCATGAGTTAAGAGGAACCGCAGGCTGAACAAAGACGCTTCAGGGTGCAGACCCGTGCACAGTGCCCTCTACTGGAGCTGCTAGCACATTTAGATTTCAATATTAATTTGTAAGTACTGAATCCCAAACTTGTTCTCAGCAACCTTGATGAGTTTAATGATTATGACACTTGTAGTTGTACCTTCAAAATAAGACTTATCTCACTTTCAGTTAAAAGTAAATATCTGTGTTATGTGTAAACATGAATTTTGTGCTTAATAAGTCAAACAAATTATTATGGAAATCTCACTAAAAATTTGTATTAGCATATTCTCCATCACCATAAACATATTTTATTACAAAATCCAAGCATACAATACATAATACACATCTTTCATATGCCAATGGTGTAAATATTTCATTTTCATGTAAAATAGTCTTGTCGTATAAGAGCAAAATCCACTTTAAAAGGTTTGGGGTCAGGGTTTATATTAATTAAATGACACATTTGATGTGTGTAATTTCTTTATGAGGTGCAATGTCAAAGCTGGTTTACTGAATTCCATTTCCATTCCTGCTAGCTTCTCAACTCTTTTACAAGCTCATGTGTAGGAAGAGACCTTTTGCTTCTGAATGTTTGATGATGCAGCTAATTTTATTGTAAATATGCAAATACTAATTGTAAGAAATTTGTAATTGTACTTCTACATAAGTCAGCAAATTATGACTTTGTGACCTCTGTGTGACCATAAAGGAGTTCACTTATGCCTACCAATTTTCTGTGAATTCTAATCTTAGATTTAAATAACATGAAGAAAATCATTATAACACGTGGAACAATAGATATCATAGGTGAGAAAACTATTTGCTTCCCTAATATTTTATTATGACTTTACCGCTACTGGAAAGATAAATACAGAGGAAACGTGAATGTGTTATGACAAAGAGTGTATCTGTTTTATTTCCATTTTTGAGTTAATAATTTTTTCAGTGTAATTGTTAGTTTACTTTTTTACTGCTTTCAAACTTACACCTTTAATACTAAAACTGTAGATGTTGACTGTGCATGTAGCGTTGGTTGACAAAAAATACATTTCGTTTTGTTCTCAGACAAGGCTATTGATAATGTAGCCTAGGCTGCCCTTGAACTCATGAGCTTCCTATCTCAGGTAAAATTACAGGTATGAGCCGCTATTCTTGGCTAGAAAAGGAAAAAGGTGTAAACCTCAAGAAAGAGAAACATCCTCGACCTAATGAGCATAAGCAGTTCTTCCTCCTGCTCAGTTGTCTTCTACCATGGATATTTTTTTTTAATTTCTGTGTCAGGAAAATTATATGCACTCCCATAGCTCTGCTTTGTTTGACCTGAAAAACCAGGAGAAAACTGTAACCTCCTCTGGCTGGTTACAGAAGCTGAATCTTCAAGGTCTGTTTAAATGCCTGCTAAAACACCAGGCTGATCCAAACAAATGAAGTTTGCATTATGTGAACTTGGTAAATGTTAGTTTTTGGTTATGTGCTTTTAAATGTAATGTAAATCTCTGCATGCATCAATGAAATGAATACTATTTTATTCATCCTACAGGTGAAAAAAATTAGATTTACAGAAATAAAAACAGTTTAAGTAACAGAGCTAATGTGGGAAGCCATGGCACTTAATCATAGCTGACCTTAGTTTTATGTTACCTGCTCTTTAAAGCTACAGCTTCCCACCGAAGTACGGAGGGGTAAGTGAGCAGAGGCTGTAAAAATACCCGTTATCCCTCCATATCACCTTTGTGGTAAGCCCTGAGTATTTATCTGCGTGCTATCTTGAGAACTAATGCTATGATCCATTACTCGCATCCCATTCAATAGAAACTACCTACATGTTTCTTCTTCAGGGACAGAGAAATACGGAGAGGCAGGCAGATATCAGTCTGAGTACATGAGACTGTTTTTATAAATATATGTTTTAAAAAAATCTACATATCTATATCTTTGATTTTAGGGTTCTTCTTATGGTAAAAATGATAGGATGGAAGTTTAACAATTTCACAGTTCTCATTCCTATCAACTCTGCCTAACTGTTAAAGTACCCCTTAACATAGCATATGCAATATATATATNTCACATCACAGGATATAGCAACAATAACTAGAATGTTAATAAAGATTTTTATATACAAGGAGTTAGGATCCGGGACCTATAGCTAAGTAACTTAGCTAGGGAAAATTAATTTTGAGTGAGCAAGAATAATGCTGGGTTATTCTGACTCAAGGGCATTCTTTCTAAGCTTTCATATCAAAACACTGTTGCTGGATGCTCTGAAGGTTTTAAGAAAAACGGCCATTAATTGTTAAGAAATACTACATTTGGTTTTATAAGCACGGCCATGCTTTGAATGCAAAACGTCTTTCCTATGCTCCTAGTCTGAATACGAGTCCCCAGTATGTAGGATGGTGTTTAAGGCTGTAAGGACTTAAGAAGAGGAAGCCTGGATGGCAGAAGCAGATCACTATTCCAAGGTCTTTGAAGGTTAGCCCAGCCCCTGATTCTCACCTGTGCCTTCTGCTTCCTTTGCGGCGACACATGAGCCGCTGCCATAGCACACTGCTGATCCCTTGATGGAGTCATTCTTAACATCAAACCTTCTCCTAAGTGATGGAGTGACATTCCCTTGAAGTCAAACTCCATCTCGCTTTCATTTTCTCTGCCATGTGTTTTTACCACAGAGGTGCAAAAGAAATTAATATGTGTCTTTTTAGAAAGGTTCCACCCGCTATCGTGCACACTGAAACTGATAAGGGTATAGAGAATATGGCCCTGTTACTATGTATAGCAGATTTAACAAGATAATGTAAAACAACAGCACCAACTCCATCTTCATAATTTCTGAAGGGTAAATAGAAAGCCAAAGACCAACATTCATTCAAAGTTCAGTTCATAACCTAATGTGATCACTACTCCCTGCATAACTAAGCAATCTCACACATTTCACTTGTATTAACGTCTTAATTCTCCCCTCAAACTCCTAAAGGTTATCAGCCTCTTCTCTCCAGATAAGAAAACTGAAGGACAACTTTTTAAAAACCTTTCCCAAGAGTCACCAAACCCCAGACTCCAGAGCTGCTGTGCCATGCATGTGGAATCACCGTCACACTCACTGTTAAGAAATGCCTAGCTTTAAGTTTGCATCTCAAAAGTTCTTCTGGGCTTTTAAAACGCAGTAAAGAAGATTTAGGCAAAGCCTGAGCTATGCACCAATGTTCCGCATATATTAGAGGTATCCAAAAGGGAGCTCTTCTGAGATGGCTGAGGTTGTAAGTCAAATGGTTTTCTACCTGACAACATCAATGACTCCATCTGGAATCTGAACACAGGGCTGCGCTTTCCCTCTCCCACTGTCATCATTTGTCACAGAGAGCATTCTATTTTTTTTTCTTTATTGCAACTTAGGCCCAGGACAATGTGGAAAATTCCACAGGGTAGGAGGAAGTCGCCATTTCAGTAAGTGAAAGATGCAGTTGGCTGCATTCATGTCAGCTTCTCCCAAACTTTTTCTTTCTTTTGGGTATTATTTTTGCTTTGGGGCCTTTCTTCATACTATAGTATGTGGAAGTGCCTCTCTCTAGATGGATTTTTCTATAGAGCTCATATTCAGCCTCCTGCCCACCTCCTTTGTTTCCCAGCTTGAATGCTCTCTGTCTACTTATCTACCTGTGTGAACCTTAAGAAAGAATTTGATTTCTTCTCACAACAGATTTGTTATCTAAGAAGTGTAGGTAGATATATAACAGACCTTAGAAGATTGTCACAATGACCATAGTTTGTGTACCAGATTCTTGGAGTAGATGCAGCATTCATTTGCCAAGTGCTTCATCAATAAATATTGAACATGTGTATTTAAATTGGAAAAATCAAGGCTGGAAGTCTAAGATAGCTTTGTAGGTAACTATTAACCATTCTCAGAAAGATATCAGAGGTGGAAACTTGTTTTCCTTCCATTGTTCTATTGAAGACACTGAAACTTGAAGCAATCACCTGGGAGCTAAATGTGCCTTACATTTTAAATATCCCCAATGGGTTTATGATTCTTCTTCATTTTTTAAGATTTGTTTATTTTATGTTACATGAGCATTTTGATTACACATATATACATGTACCATATGCATTCCTGTTATCTTCAAATGTCAAAAGAGAGTGTCATATCGCCTAGAACTGGAGATATGGATGATTGTGAACCACCATGTGGGTACTAGGAGTCGAACATGGATCTTCTGGAAGAGCAACAAGCTCTTTAAACCACTAGGCCATCTCTACAGCCCTGAGCTCATTTTTTAAAAAACATTTTTTACCATGTGGATAGTGATGTCTTATAGGGCAGGGGAGGTTTATAAGGTAGGGCATAGCTGGGACAGGATGTTAAAGGTTCCAGCCTGGCCCCTTCTTTCAACAAGTCTTTCTTCCTAGTTCACTGTGATATGACGAGTCTCCATTACATGCTCCTTCTGCCTCTGAGGTCTCCACTCTGCATTCTCCATTACAATGGACTGGGAGCCTCAGAATCAATAAGGCCAAAATAAAATTTTCCTCCTATAATTGTTCTTTTATCAGTTACTTTGTCAAGGAAAGTAGTTAAGACTGCAAGATACTTTGCTTTGGACTCTATGAGAACTGTACCCTACCAGTTCCTCCATACTGTTGCTGATAAGTATGTGCTGAGATTTCCTTCTTCTAATGAGAAATAAATGCCATATGTTATAAGTTGTCTATATTTTGAAGATGTTGGTATCCATCATCATTTTAAAGACATTGTTCCCTTCTTCAGAGAAGAAAAGGAGATTTGAACTGCCAAATATAAATCCTAACTTTATGAGTATCATCTACCTGTAGAAGGGAAAGTTCCAAAGTCTTGACCTTGGCAATTTGAGGAGCCACAACAAACACTGCTATCCTGATAGAGTAAGAAAATGTATTAATGTGTTATTACCTGAATTTGATTGATAGCAAAGCACGGTCTTTTTTTTTTTCAGGTGCATCCATCAGTTCCCTAAGGGACTGAAATAGCAGGGTGCCACTTTAGAGAGCACCAGTTGTGAAGCCCTATGAGTCAGTGCAAACTCTGAATCCACAAATTCCAGTCTAGTTGTGTATCTTTGGGAAAATTATTTAACTTCCTTGAACCACAAAGTCCTCGTTAACAGCCCATACCTCATATGGAAATTAAATCTGAACAAGGGTCTGAGAGACTTTACACAGAGCCTGCTGGGGGTGGCGGTGGGGGGGGTCAGTAACTGTTAGATTTGGTTTAAGCATTCAAGAGCAAATTGAAATAGGAGTTCTTTAAACATCCTAAACCCTAGAGTCTCTAACTCTAGGAATCACTGAACCCAGACAGTGTTTTCTTTTTCAATTTGCTATGCATCCCTACTCTACAGTCTAACTTCTCTGCCCTGTACATGAAGGATACTATCATCCAGCTGTGGTCTGTGAGCCACAAACACTAACTCAGTACTTTCTGCAAAGAAAGCTCCCAAATATTGATCTCATTGCCTCTTTAAATCTGTCCCTGCCGGCATCTTCTTGCCAGTGAATATCTGTTCCATCACTGAAGTGAATCTTGACAAGGAGACAAAAAGTAACAAGCAGCTTTTTATGCTAAAATCATGTCTTTGAACATATTAAAATCTGCCAGATGACTCTTGGATGACTTGAGAAATGTCTATAATGGTTTGACACACTCTTTCGGATTAATATGTGTGGTAGGCCAGGGAAGGAGTAGGAGAGGGACACTTCATGAGTGGATGTGACCCTTAGGAATCTTCTTGTCATTTTGAAAACACACATTAGCCAATAGATTCAAATCCTCCCGCTCAGTGCAATCAGACATCGGGATACATTGGAACCACAATGATTTGTCGGAATGAAATCCAGGCATTTCTGTCCACTTGTTTTCTCTAGAACTTAACTTTTTTTTTCATTTATACTTGGAAAGAAAAAAATGGAAAGGAAAGGATTTGCTATGCAGGAGAAGAGTTGTGTGTTAGTCGTTAGTTTCTTATAGATTTGTTTTCTGATCATCTCTAGTGCCTGATCAATTGTTGCTTTCGATATGAAATGTCACCCTGGAGGAGGAAGAATCTTCCTTAATTCCACTGATGACAAGATTCACATTAAAGTAATTGTCTATCCACTATTCTTCAGTTTGGTTCTAAATAGTATTACTTCTCAGTTTTTATCAGTTTTAAACTCCCAGGCTTCCCAACTCTCATAAATATTATGGGAAAAATAGAGAGAAAAGAAAGAAGGGAGGGGGAAGATGGAGGGGAAGAAAGAGAGTCAACACTGCAGAATAACAGATGATGAATTTTATTGTATTGTTTCAGGTTTGTTAATCTTCAAGTATTTCTTTATATTTACATCTTCCAGTTTTAAAACTTCATTTATTCATATCAAGGGTCAGAGGCAAAGATATCACTCTCATCCCTTCATGTCTTATGTCTACTGTTTTGTTTTTGTTCTCTGGGGTCTAAACACAGAAACTAGCACTCACAAAGTGGATCCAGGCAGTGATTTCCCCATAGTCTTTATTTAAGTGGCAGGCATTGTCATAGCACACTAATAAAGCAGGTTTCCTTCCTGGGAAGTAGTGGTTAGTAAAAATAGTCTTTGCTCAAGGACAGCTTCTTGTGAAATAATCAATCTCAAGCTCTTTCTAGAAACTGAAACAGTTTTATATACTCAAGGCAGCATGTTAAGAAACTATCTCCCCCCAAACAACACACCAATTAGGTTGGCGAAGATTTTCACTTTCCTGGTTTTCATTTAGAGTCTTGACATTTGAGTCTACCGAAGCTGCAGTTAAAACTCAGCTGTTCTGGAAAATATCATAGGATTTTTAAAAAAAATATAGCACCAAAGAACAAGAGAAGATTTGTGTCTTGAGAAAAAGATCTACAGACTGAATGTAGCAGAGAAAACCATTTACTCACTTGGTAAAGATGAAAAGGTAGAAAGGCCCTAATGGGTAATAAAACATCCATTGGTGGGGGGCTCAAGAAACTGTCTTGTCAGACTCTGTAGTTGGGAAAGTACCTACAATCTCAAAGAAAATTCTAAGTATTTTCCAAGGAAAGTCTATAAATATATCTTGGAATGACACTAGCTTTTACTATTGCTATTTTTTATCTTCAGTGAAAACACCCTTTACTTAAGAGAAATCCATTCAAAATAAAAATATTATTATGTTTTACAGACTTTGTTCTTTTTTCTACAACCTTATAATCTATCTTAAAAACTGATATAGCTATAATGTTCTTAAGTGGTTAAATAAGATGACCCTGGTATATGGGGAAATGAAGATATCTGGGTAGCTTAAACACTGTGTATTGCTCTCACTGAGCAATGCTGATAAGTAGCAAAGGATCTGGTCATTACATGCAAACAACATTTTGCATCATGAGACAGAACTAATTTACAACCATTTAAATGCTAAAGAGAATGGCTTGCCAGTCTTGAGGGAGAAAAAAGCAAGAAGAGTAAAATGTAAGTGTTGAAGAAATGCCATTTTTAAGAACCCGAGGAAGAAAACAGATTTTAATTAAAAAATAAACAAACAAAAACCCCCTCAAAAAATCCATGTCTAATTTATCATAAAATTCAAGTTATACTACCCTGAAAATAATTGTCCTTGCCATGCTTGTTCAAATACTCTATTTAGTCTACCTAGGAAAAATACAGTGGAGTGGTCTCATGGCCCAGATAGCCCTTTGCTTAACTGAAGGTTGATGTCAAATGTGAGGGTGTATGGCACACTGAATGGAAAGTGGAACATAATGTTATACTGAAGAGAGGTCTTGTGGCCCTCACAAAGCTGTAGCTTAGACAGGAATGCTAGCTCACCTATGTGTTTGCCATGGTGAAATGATGGGACTTTGGGGGATTTAACATTAGATAAATTAGATATCTATGGCTTAAGTGTTTTAACAATAGCCCATTGAGTAAAAACCATGTCCATTTGGGTATCAAATAAATAGCTAACATGACAATGTTTTGTTCATATTCAGAGTTATAATCAGGATATTACAACTCTCGTCAGTCAATGTCAGAAGTTAGGGGACATGTATGAACAGAGTGAGTGAGGACACAGGAGGTGGAGGTTGTCAAGGCTGAACATAACACACAAAATTTATTTTGTAGAACATACAGCCAAGTAGATACTTTTTATTTTTGCAGGATATTTATTTAGTTAAGCAAGAGTAGGAAACAGCAGTAATTAAAATGACACATTAGCATATAAAAAGTACATGGACAAAAGTACTGTAGAAAAGAAGGGAGATTCTCCCCAAATACATTTCCCAAGCATTCCTGTCTGCTGGCTTCATTAACATTTCAGAAACATGGTTAGTGAAGAATGCAGTGAATCTGTGGGAGCCAAACAAGGATAAGGACACACACACACACACACACACACACACACACACATATGCAAAATGAAGCATTAAGTCAAGAAACTACGTTAATAGAGGACAGCACTTCACATCTCAGCCCCAGAATTGCCAAATGTGAATGCATGGGAAATTCTCCATACCAAGGATTATGCGTCACCATCAGGGTTTCCACAATAAGTGGTCCTCCATTGCTGCTACACATAAGCATCCCAGCATCAAAAGATCCCCAGTTAATTGATTGGGGCTTGGAACTAAGCAGTGACATTTACAGGACTCTGGGCACTGTCAAGTTGAGAGTCACAAATGTGAAAATGTTTGTGGGAATACATTCTGTGACAATGACAATAAGTCCCGCAGGCTGTGGTTTAGCCTTTTGTAAAAGGTGTTTGTAATTGACAGCTTCAAAATCCATTCATTCAATGCTAGCTCACCAACAGCCTCGCTTTCTTCCTTCCTAATCGGTTCTGCTTTACTTTAATATGTTAGCCCTCCTGTTATGTGCTGTCCTCTGGGTTCCTGCCCCACCCCATCCGCATGCCCGCCTTACAGCAAGGACTATGAGCTCTCCCTCCCTCTCCTTGCTGTCAGGAATCACTCACAGATGAGAGCAGCTTCAGCAGTCATGCAGTTGACGATAATTGGATTTGATGTCACCAACCATCTAAATGCATAGAGGCCAGTAAAAGCTGCTTCATTCTTGGATACATCAAAGGCCAGAAATAGCAATTATCACAGTGCAAATTTCATTCTGTCGCATGTAGGGCAAGCAGTCCTTCCATGTCTCAAAGAATATACTCTATTGCATAGGTGATTTGCGTCCATTCTGATTGAAAGTTAGATAGGTATGTAGATATTAGAGAGATAATAGGTAAATGATTGATAGATGATAGACAGACAGACAGA
>LOEQ01001677.1:244183-265255 GCA_001685075.1 Bramus lutescens | reverse complement strand
AAAGAAAGAAAGAAAGAAAGAAAGAAAGAAAGAAAGAAAGAAAGAAAGATGGAGATAGATGAGTGAGTAAATATACAGATAGATCAATAGATGATAGGTAGGGAAATAGGTAGATGGATGGATAGATAGATAGATGATATATAGATAGATTCCCAGATCCAACTTGCACAAAGCACACACAACGCACACACACGCATATTTATATACTTATCCCTTCTGAATGCTCTGTGAAAGAGGAAACAGAGAGATAGTGGGGGCAAGAACACAGACCTGGAATCCTGTTAGTAAATAACTTTACTAGTGCTTACTTTTTACTTCATATGTGCTTCTTTATATATAAATGAAGCTTAGAGACAAACAATTTTGCTTAAATCCAAATAAAGTGATTTTTTAAAGTCCTTGTTTCCAGAAAATCCACAAAACGGAGTCAAGTGGTCTTCTCTCCACTCCTGCCATTAATTCTTGTTATCTGTATCAGCAAGTGGGTAGTGTTTATTCTGCTCCCCTTCTGTCTCTGCTGTGTAGGAAAGAAATCTGGTTTCTATCAAGCTCTCACTGACTTTTTTTGAAAAATACAATAGGAAAAAAGGTCTAAGCTGAGATAACATCTTTAAATGAGATCATCTCTCTGCAGGATAATTAATTATCATATCAGAATGAAACAAACCCCCAAGTCTAAGGGCTTCAAATTTTACAGTCACCTGTTCTAGAACTTCTGAAAGAGTGTTTGGACCAGCTGGCATATTTCAGGACAGACTCTGTATCTCTTAGGTTACTTGATACTGGCCCCTGAGCCAACAAAGAGAGTTCATGATGGCTTATGCTATGGTTTGAATGTGGCATGTTATGCCCAAAAGTTATATATGGTAAAGGCTTGCTTACTGAGTGAAGGAGCTATAGAGAGGTAATGAGTTCACTCCTGAAAGTGCTAACTTTGTCAAAGGATTACCCTTATTCTTTTGATGGTAGTATAACTTAATGGTCTATGAAGATGTCTAGAGTAGTTGAAAGACATTAATTACTATGGTTGTTCTTTTGGAATGTTATCATCTACCTATCTGTATACCTATCTATTTATCTACTTAACCTATCTATCTACCTTATTTCCTTCCCATTTTTGGCTGGCTGCTATGAGGTATGTGGATTTATCCCATAAAGTGATTTCCACCACAGGACCATGAGACATGTGGATTTACCCCATAAAGTGATTTCCACCACAGGACCATGAGATATGTGGATTTGCCCCATAAAGTAATTTCATAACAGGACCAAAGCAATGAGACCAAAAGTCCATGGACTTAATACCTCTGAAAGCATGAGATCAAATAAACTCTTTCTCATTTGCGCTGATTTTGCTCAGATATTTTCTCAGTGTCAGGATGATAATATATTTATATACACTTCTTTCCCCCACAAAAGGTTTCCTCAAATGTATTCATAACATGGCATGACACACTGTGCTTCCTTACCTCTGAGTTCAATTTGCATGTAAACACATTCTATATATCTATATAACAGAGAAAAGCTCTGAAGAGTAAGCTATTATTATTGATCAAATGGGAAGTTGCTTTGAAATGAGTTGATTTTACAAAAAAAAACCCACAAGGATAAAGAAATCTAAATTAATACTCAGAGACATGGGAATGAGCAGCAGATGTCTCAAATACACAAATTAGATCATTTACTCTTAAACATTGATAATGAAAAGAATTGCCTTGGAGCAATAGTGGCTTTTGACTGACATGCACAGACTACACCCAACAGAAGCTCAGAAAAACCTGATCCAGATGTATGAAAGCAAAGGCATACAATGCTCTATGACTAAAGAAAGAGGCATACAGAGCCAAGAGGCAGACAGATCCAAGATCACACAAAGTGCTGTTTATTGAAGAGTGGTGGAACAAAGTATACCTTGGAAGGTAACCAGATAAACATATGGGCATATTCCAAAGCAGGAGGTGAAGCTTATATGCTGACCTAGACAAAAGGAGATGATGAACAATCAGAGTGTACCTGGGCTTCCTCTGAAGTCTTTAACATTTACAACATCAGTAAAGAACAGTCTGGGCTCTTTTTTTTGGAGGAACCTTGGCAGGGGGTGGGGTTGCCATGAAAAGACAAAGCTAAATACCACCTTCCCACCTACTGACTGTCAGAGATGCACTGAAGTGCATGAGTACCAACTTGAACTTTTTATGAGAAACTCAGTGCTGGTGAACGGAAGAGTTTGTGTTGTGGGATAATGCTCTTATACACTGTAACGATTTGTCACTCATATTGGTTTAATTAAATGCTGATTTGCTGGTAACCAGGCAGAAAGTGTAAGTGGGGCTGTCAGACTAAGAATTCTGGGAAAAAGGAAAGGCTGAGATGCAGTCACCAGACAGACACAGAGGAAGCAAGATGAGAATGCTTCATTGATAAAAGGTATCAAGCCACGCGGCTAAACATGGACAAGAATTATGGCTTAATTTAAGTTGTAAGAGCTAGTTGATAAGAAGCCTGAGCTAATAGGACAAATAGTTTATAATTAATATAAGCCTCTGTGTACTTCTTTAGGACTGAATGGTTGCGGGATCAGGTGTGATGGAAACTTCTGTCTACAGTTGTGTGACCAACATCAGTAGTGGGAGCAAAAAAACCCTCAAAGTTTTCTCCTGAAGCAAGGTATGTTTACCCATAGCAGAATGTACCTGGTGTTGAATAAGGGATGTTCTTGTTTTAGACCAAGAAGAAGTGAAGTGAAGATATATAAGTTTGTTGAGGAATACATTGTGAATGCCAAGTTGAGGGTCCTCAACTTGGTTATTGCAAAGAGTGTGGACAAGGATGTTCCTTGACTCACATATACTATTGTGCTTTGGATGTCAGGCCAAAAAGAGATAATAGGTTCTGAAAGCTTTTCAATTTCTCTAAGGAAGATGTTGTCCACCAACATGTTGGTAGAAAGCCCTTATACAAAGAAAATAAGACCAGGACCAAATCACCCAAGATCCTGCATGTTCTTACTCCATATGTCCTGCCAAACAAACAACAACATAATGTTCTAAAGAAACACACTAAGAAAAGTTAAGAGAGGGCTTCAGGATATGCTGAAATTTTGGTCAATAAAATTAAAGAAGGCCAAAGAAATATACCAAGAACAGATTGCTAAGAGACACAGGCTTTCCTTACTGAGAGCTTCTGTTTCTTAATCTGTGTCCATCCAAAATAAGTTTTTAGGAGTACCAAATAAATGATCAGATCTTTTTTATTTTTTATATTGATTTTTATCAAGCTCTACATTTTTCTCTGCTCCCCTGCCTGCCTCTTTCCTCCCCTTCAACCCTCTTTCAAGGTCCCCATGCTCCCAATTTACCCAGGAAATCGTGGTTTTTTTTTTCTACTACCCATGTAGATTAGATCTATGCGTGTCTCTCTTAGGATCCTCATTGTTGTCTAGGTTCTCTGGGATTGTGATTTGTGGGCTGTTTTTCTTTGCTTTAAGTTTAGAAACAAGTTATGAGTGAGTACATGTGATAACTATCTTTCTGGGTCTGGGTTACCTCACTCAAAATGATGTTTTCTAGCTCCATCCATTTTTCTGAAAATTTCAAGGTGTTGTTATTTTTCTCTGCTGTGTAGTAGTCCATTGTGTAAATGATCAGATCTTAACAAAAGAAAACAAAGTAGTCTGGGAAGGAGCATCCTTTGAAATATACTCTCTAGTTTGATGACTATTGACTCAATAGGATTTAGGATAAATACTAGGATTGACAGGCAGGCAAAGGGAGGCTATGGCCAAGATGGTTGTAGTTCTGTCAAGATGGATCTTGAAAAACACTGAGGCGTGATTTTTATTCTGATCATACTCTGGCTTAGAACTCCTCTGTTTTTATTTCAATTTATTTCTCTTGTGATTTCTAATAATAAATAATAAACACCATATATGTCCCCATCCTTTTCCTCCTGCTGTACCACTTATCTTCACTGTATGGTAATGAACTCAGTAACTGAAGGGTTTCATCCATGACTTTTGCTGTATTGTGGGAGTTAGCTATAAGGGCAATAGAATAAGCCCTAGTCTGCTAAATTCCCATTTTCATACCTCAGAATCAGAGGTGGTATGTATCAAATGAAGTCCTACCATGTTATCTCTTGCTGGCCTCTGCCCTGGATCTCCATGTCCAAATACTGTGGTACCAGCCCTTCACCATACCTTTCCTGTTTATACTTCCTGCTCCATCACTAAAGAGGGCAACTGTTGCTCACAATAGAGCGGGCCGTGAAATGTGGATTATAAGGACTTCTTACTGTCCAGATGGTGTGTGGCCAGAACATAAACACTCAATAATACAGAAATATTCTTAAGAAATTACCAAGGTGATGATATTTTGGATAAATATTTAGGAATCAGTTTTGAATCACAATAAAATGTGAAGAAACTTTTAGCACAAATTCTAATTGGTCTTAATTAAAAAAACTGGAGTCACATATCAGGGTAAATGCTGAAAGATCAGAAAATTAAAGGAGTCAGCCACTAGAGAGACTTTTGACCTCTACCGAATCATAAGACCAATGGAGACAAGACCCTGTCTCCACAAATCCTCAGACTGAAATCAATGAGCCCCTGTTTCTTCCTGCCTTATATTCCTCTCTCTGCCCAGGCACATCCCTTCCTGGCTCTACTTCCCTACTGATAGGATTAAGGATGTGTGACTCCCAAGTGCTGGGATTAAAAGTGTGAGCCACCACCTCCTGGCTCTGTTTCTCTGAAAATAATTTCATGTAGCCCAGGGTGGCCTTGAACTCGCAGAGATCTATCTGCCTCTGTCTCCCAAGTGCTGGGATTAAAAGTGTATGCCACCACTGCCTGGCCTCAATGGCTAACTAGTGGCTAGCTCCACACTCTGATCTTCAAGCAAACTTTATTTGTTAGATCACAAACAAAATATCACCACAGAGAATGGTAAAAGACAGAAAATGTGGAATTCTGTATGTATAGATGGAATTCTAAAATGGAGACAAGAAGACAGGAGTGAGTGGGTGAACTGGGATGATCTTTATGAGAGAAAACTCTGTGAGAAATTAATCTATGACTAGATCTAAATGGTAAAAGGCATAGACACTCCAAAAATTGACTGCAAGAAAGAGTCTTAAAGTTGGTAAAAATTTTACTAGATATAAAAGTGTTTGAAAGGATAGTCAAGTTCCTGGGAGCATAAATTTGATTGTAGACACACTACATTTTAAGAAAAGGCAACATATTACAATTAAGGAATTCAGCAGGAGCTCAGTGATCCTGAATGACATGGATAAGAAGTCAGGACTGGAGCAGGAAACTGGGGAGGCAACATGCAAGGGTGGTTCGTGAAGCCATGAGCTGGTGAGCAGTCCTAAAGATGATTGCTGGGGACTCTTCAAGGTACCAGAGAAGAAAGGAATCAGTAGAATATGAAATATGAAGAAAGGATGCAGTGGAATATGAGGATGTAGAATTCGCTGATAATGGTATGACCATGGGCAAAGTGTCTGGATGACTACAGTCTGTGTAGTGATAAGGGAGCGGGCCCTGCTTTTCGTCCAGCCCAGCTCCCGCANTCTTTATTAACCAATGAAAGTAACACAGAGACAGATGACCCTCCTACATCAAGTCTGGATTTGGATTCTGGGTCTAATACTTCTAATAACCTTCTTGGACATGTTTTATATGTTAAATAGGATTTAGGATGAGATCTGCATTTACCATAGTTGTTCCAAGTGAGACTTTAAATTGCATTCAATGCAAACAAAATGCCCTTTGTTCAAATATGCTTGGGAAATGTTTGCTTAGACACAGTTAAACAGATTTTTGTTTATTTCAGAACTTATGATTTTTCTACCATTGTTGTGCATCGTGAATCTTCAAGAAGGGAGATAGAGTTTCTAGTGTTTCCTAAGTTATTTGCCAGAGAAATACTCTATGTTTGTGCCTTTGTGTGTGTGTGTTTATGTGTGGATCTGTGTGTGTGCTGTGTATGTGTGTCTGTGTGTGTCTAGATGTCTAAGTGTATGTGAATGTGTGCATATATTTCTGTCTGTGTGTTTGTGTGCATTTGTGTGTCTCTCTGTGTGTCTATGTGTATGTGTTTGTGTCTGTGTATGATGTGTGTGTGCTTCTGTATGTGGGTGTATGCATGTGTATATTTATGTGTCTAGGTGTGTATACCACAGACCAGTGTGCCAGACCCATTTTTATTACTGACATTCTCCACTGTCAAAATGACATGTTACTATTGTCCCTAAATGAGTGTGTTCTTATGAAATTTTGATAGTTTATTTCTAACAAATGTAAGATTGTTGCACATCTTTTGTGCAGCGCAAAATTTATTCACTCTTTTACCCTTTCAGAATTGAAATGCTAATATCACTTACAGCTAAGGGAAAAGTCACTTTGTAGAGTACTCAGCATGTGTTCAGTTCTAGGTCTAAACATAATGGCAGTTACTCACACTTGGGTCTAGTTTGTTTTCTCTGCCTGCCTCAGTTGGTTCCCAATATTCCGTCTTTTTCAAAAATATTCTCACTCCTGAGTACAATTTAAGGTTTCCATTGTTAGGGTCCCTCCTCAGGCCACATACCAATTCCAAATTTCTAGCAACCTCCCCAGCATCAAAGTTACAGATTTCCAGAACCAATTCTTTCAATCTTTATTCAAAGATTTGGTTTCGAACCAAGTTCTTTATTTGTTTACTTGGTTACATTTTTTTTAGGTCAATTTCACTTTGTAGCCCAGGAACTTAGACTCCTTCTGTTCTCTACTGTGGAGGTTTCAGACTTGTGCTATCATGCATGCATAATCAAGCCATTTTATACCAAATTATATATGTATGGCCAAAGAAGTACATTCCAAACACAAGATCAGGCTGGAAGCAGATTGGTAGAAGAGTACTTAACTTTCATGTGTGTAATTCTGGCTTCGATTTCCAGCATCCATGTAGAAGGCAGCAACTTCCAATGCTTTCTCTATCTGTGTCTACCACCATCATTTCCATTATGAAGATGCATTATGGATAACTGGAAAAATATTCAGGCTTTGTGAAATGACTTCTCACCTTTCAAAGGGTAATATAAGCTAGACTGCATTTTTGGGAGGAAGAATAGACATTTATTTAAAATCAGTTACTCAAGCAGCAATGAAGTGACATAGGACAGACTATTGATGTGGGATTCCCCTCTGTATGCTGTGATTACCATTAATGAATAAAGAAACTGCTTTGGACCTATAGCAGGGGAGAACTTAGCTAGGTGGAATAAACTAAACTAAATGCTGCGAGGAAGAAGGCAGAGTTAGAGAGAAGCCATGTAGCCCCACCAGAGACAGACACTGGAACTTTACCAGGTAAGCCACAGCCACATGGTGATGCACAAATTAATAGAAATGGGTTAAATTGAATGCTGGTAGAAAGAAGGGCAGAGTGAGGAGAAGCCATAGAGCCTCCATCACAGACAAACATGCTGAAACTTTGCTGGTAGGCCACAACCTCATGGTGATTCACAGATTAATGGAAATGGGTTAAATTAATATGTAAGAGTTAGTCAATAAGAAGCTAGAGCTACCAAAGGCACGTACCAAGATACGTGATTATATTCATTCCAGGCAAGGACTATGCATCATCAAGGAAAAGACTAGTTAAAGCATTGTAGCCTGAATTATAGATGGCACAAACATGCATACTATATTTTATGAATGTTTAATCCAGGGTAATAAAAATAAATACATGAAGTGGTTTGGACACACAAGGGTGAGCCTGAGTCATTTGGAAACTGTCCGTGCATGAAGCACATTCCCAGAGTTCTGTAAACAAGTGCTAAGCAGGATAACATATGGTAAGATGTTCTCTATCGTTTATTTTTCACATACACGCAAAAGTTATTCTCAAAGATTCATCATTTGGGTCTGCTTAGGGAGAGGAGAAAATAATGAAAACATGTTTTTTAAGTGTTTAACTTGTGCTTTCCAATCAGGGAAAATGGCCATCTTTTCCACCATGGTCCAGAACCTGTACCTACAGGGCAAGTCACGTGCTTGTCTTCTCAGAGGCCTCAACTCCAGTGGCCTGTTCTCAGTGTAAGCATTCTCCCTTCTCCCTAGAGGATAATTCATGTAAGAAACCTGTATTATTATTTTTTTACTCAAAACAGCATTTTAAATAGAGACATTAAATCCCATGGACACTTGCATTTCCTTGCAGTCAGAACACACAATGTTTTTTAATATAGGTGTTACAGCTGCCATGTGTCCACAAACACTGGTCCTCAGGTGTCCTTATCTCATGGGCAGCACAGACCCTTGGCTTACCAAGTACAACCCTAGCCACACTTCTCTCTAGCTTACAAAAGAATAAAAGTATACCTTCAATCACCTTATAAACACATGTTTTATGATCAAGAAAATAATGTGTGTCAAGTGACACAGACATAGTGGTCATTTTTCTCCTTAATTTACCTGATATGACATGGAAGCCATTCTCCATCTGTGAAATGACTGGATAAAGCTACCTGACTCTGGTATGAATAGTACCTGCAGTTCTAAAGAAATGAAAACATTCATATTTACACTAGTTTCCCCCTGAAAGGAAAGCCTGCTTGGTATGCTTCTAAAAACACAGGACAAATATCTTAGTGTCTTTATTAGAGAGAAAACCCCATGTAAGAAATGAGTGAAGATGTATTTATGACAAGAAGTTGCACACATCATCTCAGAGTTACAAAGAACAGTTAGCAAATGCTATTTAAGAAAACTGCACTACAATTTCTGAGGCACTACCAATGCTTAAATCCGAATGTCACTTTCGCATCTAATCCACGAGACGAAAATACCCTACGTTTAAAAGGTTTTAATGTAGTGGCATCTTCCCAGTTGGTTTTCTGAAACTTTGAGCTGAGCTTTGTCCTCTATTGTCTTCCTACAAACATGTGAAAGCCTTCCTAATCTCTCCCAAGGAATACCATTCTCCAGGAGGTGTACTTTCTGTGCTTAAATAAGCATTCCTCTTTGCTCTCTGGAGATGGGCTTTACGCATGAATGACCTGCTCTATTGGCAGACAAAGCTCAACATCTCATTCAGGGGAAAGTTACCCAGCAATCAAGAACTAACTGAATGGAAACTGTGGTGCACACTCTCTTCTTCACAAGAGCACATAAAATCTTGATTGGGAATGAAGAAAATTCTTATTTCTGAAATCTCACTTTCTTGGGACTTGGCAAAGAAGTGTTTGAACTTTTCTATATTATGCTCAACTGTCTTCTTATGAATTTGCATATTTTGGAAATTATAAGTGTGTACTTTTGTGATGGCAAGAGAAATATTTTAGCACTTAAGTGTAGAATTTAATTTAACCACAATTTACATAAATAAAGTAAAGGAAGCAATTCCATCACATCGCATACAGAGTACATACTTGTAAATCAGATTCCATAAGTATGGTTGTCTCTGCAAGAGGCAAGAACCTAGTTATATGGGTACACCACAGTAGTGTCTGACTCCAATGAATTTTTACTTTCTGATAAGATAAATGAGAAAATTGCCCATTGGATTGACTGAATAGGGTTTATATGCATTGTTAAAAGTTTTCCATTGTTTCTCGACATACTATCCCATTTTTATAATTATATTAGTCTGTCTCTTTACCCCTTCAAGTCCTGCCATCAGCCATATATTTCAATGTTTGAATTTCTACATTCTGGACCCGTGTGTCTACTACTATTTAATTACACAAACCTCACATCCCTAACGCACTTTTTATCATTAATTGGTTGATGTAAAGAAGCTGAGTGACCTGAGGCCAGAATAGTAAAGTAGATAAAAGTAATTTAGACTGATTAAGGACTTAAATCAAGTCACATGCTTGGTTTTGTATTCCAGTGTCATAGCTTGTTTTTCAGGGTCTGGAATGTGATGTCTAGCCCCTGTTCATGGGGATAATTTAGAGATGAAGTACACGGAATTACATAGAGTACTTGGCTCTATGCTTGGCAGTGCTCAATAAATACTCTAAATGCAGTGAACAATACCGAGTTGTTATGAAGAGTGAGACCAGCCTAGCTATAAGCACTGCTAATACTGCCAGGTGAGTGTCCTACCTCCTCACATCCTGAAGCTCTCCCTAGGAAGATTCTGAGTCAGCTCTCCAATGAGTTCCTCTTCAATTCAACAACACAAAACTACCGAGAATTTGATATAGACTCTGTGCTGGATTCTAGAAAATAAATAATGAAAAGAAAAAAAAGAGTCACTTTTATTAAATATCACAAAGGGGTCAAACTTAGTGTGTTTGACCCCTTGGGAGAATACTTGAACTTGAGTTCTTCTAATTGTGACTCATGTTCTTTGAGAAGAAAAACTAGCTTTAGGGACATAGAGAGATTATTAAACATGACTGGGAATAGATAAGAGGAATGAATTCCCATTTGACAAAATGAGATTATACAAACTAGAAAGGGAAGAAGTTCTAAAGTGTTCGGCTCTAAATGAGGCTTCTATATCACACCCTTCCTCGAGGGCTCAGGGATCTATACAGAATAAGGGACAGAGAAGGTTTAAGAGTCAGGGCTACTTGATGATTTCATTGAAACAGTATTTTCACTCTCAACAGACCAGATGGACATATGAACTCACAGTGGCTGTGACAGCATGGGCAAGGCTTGTTCAGCCTCAAGCCTGGCAAAATTATAACACAGAGAAAGGAAAAGGGCATGAAGACCCGCCCATACCTGGGGAGCTATTAGCAATTAATTGCTGCTAAGACAGGGAACATCAGTTTTCTTTAACAGTGTGACTCTTTGTCTATCAGCCGCACTCCAGGCAAGTTCAAGGTGCAAAAGTAGTCAGCTAACAAGCTAAACAAAACTGGACTTGGGTGGGGCTTAAAATTGGGTAGGTAGATAGGTAGAAAATTATCTAAGAGCAATTGGGGGAGTTTGGGTGAATATAATCAAAACTTATTCTAAGAAATTCATGCAATGTTTTTATTTCTGGATCTGAGTTACCTCACTCAATATACGGCTTTCTAGCTCCATCAATCTGATCAATTTATCTGAAAATTTCATGATTTCATTTTCCTTTATCATTGAATAGTATTTTTCATTGTATCTATATACATTTGCATTATCCATTTATCAGGTATTTTTTTATTCATTGCACATACCAACTACAGTTTCCCCCTCCCTCCCCTCTTCCTAACCCTCACCCCCCAACCCAACCCCATCTACTCTTAAGACAGGGAAAGACCTCTCATGGGGAATCAACAAAGCCTAGTACATCAAGTTGAGGCAGGACCAAGACCCCAAAGCCTAGTACATCAAGTTGAGGCAGGACCAAGACCCTCCCCCTGCATCAAAGTTGAGCAAAGCATCTCACCACAGGGAATGGGCTCCAAAAACCCAGCTCATGCACCAGGTCCAGATCTTGGTTCCACCGCCAGGGGTCCCTCAAACCAAACAAGTTACACAACTGCCACCCTTATGCAGAGAGCCATGCAGGCCCCATGCTGTGAGTCTAGAGTCCTTGAGCTCCAATGAGTTCTGAGCAGCTGTAGGTTTTCCTGTCATGATCTTGACCCCTTTTGCTCATATTATCTCTCCTCCCCCTGTTTGACTGGACTGCTGGAGCACAGCAGAGTGCTTAACTGTGGATCTCTGCATCTGCTTCCATCAGTTACTGGATGAAGGTTCTCGTCTAGGTACAGGTGGGGCCTCAACTCCAGCCTCCGTTCAACAGTTTAGTATTTAGGTGGTTTTCATTTCTTAGCTATTATAAACAGAGTGGCAATTAACATTGTTGAGAGGTAACTGTCAGGCATGTTCAAGAGACTTCAAAAGCAATACATTATTGTTGTTGCCCTTGGTTGCCTCCTAGGAGTGGAAGGTACCCAATTGCTGAAAGTACCATGCGCTTCAGAATTTGGCAGAATTGTACCCAGAAGGTGCTATGCAAGCTGCCAAGAGAGGAACGCATTCAACAGCCCACCCAGTTGTGACACTTATAATGACAACAACAATCACCACAGCAAGATAGCCTTAAGTGAGCAATAGTGGCACAGCCTGGTGGTAACCAACAGTTCTTGACTTGGACATAAGGCCTATTGAACAGGAGGGAAGATGCGCTTGGTACTGAAAACCTAGACAACAACCTGTGAGTAAGGAGGTCATATATCTCAGAGGAAAAACGACCACACCCTTTCCCCTAAACCAGCATAATCCCTAAATAGTTTCTAAATACTTATCCTTATACCTCCAGATAAGTGTAGCTCATCAAAGAAACTTCTAAAACCTACAACAATGCAACAGGCAGGGCACAAAGGACTGCGGTGGGAGCACCCTGGTTGATGCATCTACAACTACTCCCATGCCTCAGGCTTAGGAAACATCTTGGAAGAGGGGGCATGACGATCAGAAGAGCCAAAGGACCAGAGTCTGCTGTAAGATTGAACCTTCTAAACATGATAGGAAATCTACACTCATACAATCTCAATAGTATGGCTGTTTTAAAAAGTCTTAAACAACGACAGCACCCTTTGGCATGCCAATGTGGACAGGCGCAATTGTACGGATTCCCGCCCCTGGATGAAGAGCTACAGGCAATTGAAACTGCTAAGATGGGGAGAATTGCTCTCTCCCAGAGATGAATAAGATGGTTATCAAATCAGAAGTAGTCAGCCCTGAAAACATAATATAAACCCTAGAACACACACACAAAGCCTAAATCTATACATATAAGCAACAGAAAAGGGATCCATTAGGTTTTATGGATTTACATTTCTTTTTTATAAATTTATTATGCATATATATGTAACAATAGTAACTACATAGTAAGGGGCCATGAGTTTGAAAGAAAGAATGAGAGGGGATTAGAAGTGTTGGCAGAAAGTCATGAAAATTGTGCAATTATATTTTAACTAAATATTTTAAAAAGAAAACAGTGAAAAAATATCAATTAAAAATGGGAGTATGAATGGAAATAGGCCAAAAAGATGTAAAACTCTCTTACACTGCCATTTTGGGAGAAGTTGGCAGGCAAGTGGGTAGTGATTATAAGGCCAAGAAAAGACAGGCCTTAAAGATGTTCAGGTCTTGCTGCCTTTACATTTTTAGAAACATGTGCCGTCACTCCAAGGAGAGGAGACAGACCAGAGTCTGTGACAGATGAGCAGCTGACATTGAACCAATGGAGTTCGATGTAGTACCTCCTTATGTATCCATAATTTGTCTCATACAAATGCATATTCTATAAAGTAAAATGGAGTAGATACATTTCTCCTACCTAAAAGCATAGAAAAGGTCAAATCGAATAAATAAAGAAAAGGATAAGAGTTTCTTATGGGAGGAGAATGTCTACTCATAGAAAGAGAAAACTCTGGAAATTCTTCTTCTCATAAGGAACAGAGGGAGACAGGAACCTCTGCAGGATACAGGGTCTTCAGACAGAGAAATCAAGAGACAAGACCCAGCAAAGAAGCACCTCCCAGAATGCTGGAAAGAGGATTGCAAGGACGCACACAGTCTCTCGTGCCAAGAAGACAGATTTGGTCAGGATGACTGCCAGGAAGACACCACTGATCTGGCTGTCTGAAAGAACAAAAGTTGAAGACCAGTGTGTGTGTCTGTTGGGGGGGNNGATGGCATGTGCGGGAATATCAATCCTTCCCGAGGGAGTGGGCAGTAAAAGGAAACACTGGAGTCCCATGAGGAATTGGTGAGGACAGACATCTCTATATATAGGAGGAAGGAAGCTAAAGGAAGAAGGATGTGTTTTAAAATGCCTTAGTTTAAAACTATAGCGCAAGATCTGAAAGAAATGAAATGGGCCTTCACAGGGCAGGAGATGGGGAGGGAATAGGGGAAAAGAGCACGAGAAACCTCCATCTGACATCATCAAAGGAGAACTAGGTAAAGGTCGAGGTGCCTGGGAGTTCCACAGAGGAGAACACTCACGGCTTTTTAACTGCCTTGGGACTGGGGTAGAAGAGAGTAGATTAAACAAGTTTGCTTATTTCATAGCAAAGAATGAGATATGGTCATATTCAAAGCCGGAAAGTAAGTTAGGGCACAGGTTAGAAGGAATAAAAAAAATTATAAAGAGTTATCACTTGGGAAACAGAACTCAGTTACCTAGAGATAAGCTGGCCATCTGAGCAATCCTGAAGGTCCGTTTCAAAGACAGGCAGTCCACATCACAGAGATTAACTTCTGGTGCAAGCTGGCAGCAATCAAGGCTTGGTATTGTTTTAGTTGAAAGAACAAGCAGACAAAAGAACCCAAAATGATGTTAGCACAGCACTTAGAATAGCTGAGCCAAGAATTTGTATTTACTATACACGTCAAGGAATCCCAAAGAGGGAAGAATGTACGTGTTAACCCCTTAGATCCTTGGAAGGTAGAATGCACACCTACCTCCTAACTCAAAGCATACCTCCTTAGCCACTCTCCCTCCTTCAGTGCATTTTCTTTGCAAACACATCTGATTTAACCCATCCTTTTCAGTACATGGGGACAATTTGTTCCCACTTCTGTAATTCACATTCTGGCTGGCTCTGGTGCAGCCCTAGAACATTCTGGCTCATCTTCCCAACATCGTCTTCATTCATGATTTCGGAAGTCAGTTGAAACAAAATCCTGGTGGATATTCTGTTGTTTTAAAAGTCCAATGTGAAGGATTCAGTAATCCTTTAAATCTGCAATCACTGAAAGAAAGCCATTGTCACCAAGTCACAGGGAGTTTAGAAACCACAGAAGGCAGAGTTCCCCCAAGCGTGATTATCATTAAATTTAACGGTGAAACCAGCAATGGTATATGACAAGGCCACTTACACATTAGCGCCATTTCATTTGACATTACTGAAGGCTTTCTTCTCTTGTCTAGAATTGAGGTTCTGGGAAAACTAATCATGTTCATAAAGTTACCAGTGGTGGAAGAGCAACTCTCCAGTGTGGTAAAATGGGAATATTCACCAGTGCTCATAAACAAGGAGACATAGGAATGAAAGTTTGCCTGCTCACCTACAAATTGGTTCATTTAAATATTTGGGTTTTTTTTTTTTGCAAACGTAAAATGCACATTTTGATTTTCACCAACTAAGCTTCCAGGGAGAGATGTATTCAGATTTGCTAGAATGCAGCCTGACCTTTAATAACAAGCAATATTTCCAGCGTATTTTGTCATCTGCTTACTAACAGCATTTTTATTTTCATAGACTCAAGAGAAAACTGAGGGGGGCACAGAAAAGTTAATTAATTCATCCTTAGATATCCATTCCCATCTCCCTAAACTCTCTGTCCCCTTAAAGGTATTTTTGTCCCTTAAAACGTCCCTGCAACTGTGGAAAACTTGAATGGTCTAAGCATAGAAGGTCTTTGGGTGCAGACATTTCTGGAACAGACACCATGTCTAACACATGGGTGTCTTTCCTCCCATGACTTCTGCTCTGTGCTACTATAAATTTGTAGGAGTGAACCCAAGGCTGTAGAACTGACGAGAGTCGCAGATAAACGTGTGAGACAGAAAGATTCCTCCAGACAGGTGTTCCCGACCAGACTGATAGCACTTAAGGGTTTAAGTGACATCTCTTCTGTAAAATCCCCAGAACAAAAACCTGAAAAAGCCTTGGGATCTTGTGGCATCAGGTGTGAACTGCCAGGCATTCATCCCTGGAATTAGACTGCATCATCCTGTAAGCCACTGTTGACAAATCATACAGAACAGGATTGCTCTTCCCTTCCCCTGGAAAGTGATTAGGAAAAACAGAACAGCCAGCTTCCAAAATCTTCCCATGGGATACTCAGCGGAAAATGTGGCTTTTCTTTATTTCAGTTATTTTAAACTTCATTTAACTTTGGGCATACATCTTTAATTGAAATACGAAGACGTGGGCTACTAGAGAAAATTAATGATATTCACATGCATTCTTAAGAACACAGGATCATTTTTGTAATTAGTCACTATATTGACTGAGTGTGAGAGAGAGAGACAGAAAGAGACAGAGAGAGAAAGAGAGACAGAGAGATGGGGTGAGGAGCTGAACATGTATGCTCGTGTGTGGATGCCAGAGGAGGGCATTTAGCCCTGCTCTATCGCTTCCTTCCCTTAGACCTGGAACTGGACTGGCATCAGCAAGCCCTATGAATCCTCATATCTCCACCAATCACAGCAATAGGTTTGTGGGCATGCGCATGGCTGTTCCTGACTTTGTAAGGGTGTTGGAGATTTGAATGCAAATCCTCATGACTTAGCAGCAAATTCTCTTACCTTTTGAGTTATCTCCCCAGCTCTGTATGGATTTTCAAAGAATGAAGATGAAACTATGGATTCTGTTGTAAAATATTTATGACCAACAACAACCTGGAGGCCTGAGCTCGAGTTCCCATCTCTCCTCTTGAATACATTCCAGACCTTGACCTTCAAGAGCTAGATGATTTTTAGCTCCTGTGTTGTACATCCAGAGATAACTTTCCTGAATATTAATGCATACCCAACTGTGGAGAGAGGAACTGCCTTAGCACTCAAGGCAGCTGGGAGGTGGCCAGACTTTTGACTAAATCGCCTCTGGACATATGGGAATTTTATGAAAAATTGATCTAGCCTTGTCCCTTATTCAAGTGACTCAGGGGATTTCTGAACTTCCAAACAACCCTCTTTGAGCACACTGCAGAGAGATGCACATGCAAAATAGAAACATGTGCGTTGAATTTTTGTAGGATATAGAAAACAAACAGAGAGTGCCTTATAAAATGAATTTCTAATTTCACCAAAGCAGAAAATTCAGTCATGTAAGTAAGTGTCTCTGTGCATTAAAAAAGCCAGTAGGCACTTGCCATTTTCTTGGTGGGTCTCCATATATGTTATCCATATCCTCTTTCTCAACCTCAATAGGGATTGAACGCTCACTTGTTTAGTGATTGGCTGGA
The DNA here is from genome assembly GCA_001685075.1 of Bramus lutescens. Taxonomy (NCBI): domain Eukaryota; kingdom Metazoa; phylum Chordata; class Mammalia; order Rodentia; family Cricetidae; genus Bramus; species Bramus lutescens. The sequence goes on along the minus strand of LOEQ01001677.1, from coordinate 248,331 downwards.
TGGATTTCTCTACATTAGCTGGTGTCTGGAGGTGGTCTCATGCCTAGAAAGGTCAGTTAATAATATTCCTTTAGGCCAATTGACCTGACTGACACTCTGTCAATAGCCTTGATGATATGTACCTTCACTGAAGGATAGTGTTATAGCAAATAGAAGAACAAAATCTGTTAGTGCTGAAAGATGAGGAGGTATATCTCAGTGATAGATCCCTGCCTCCTAAATAAAAACAAATAGATGTGGATGTAGAGAATGGTGGGATATGGTAATGTAGGGTCTAGTACTGCTCCATTCAATATGGTAGCTGTGCAGTTTCCATGTGTGGGTACTTACATTACAAAACAACATCAAATATTTAGTTTATTACGTACAATAACTGCATTTCAGTTACTCAGTGGTCTCTTGTGAGTTACTGCTGTCCTGAAGAGTATAGATGTCAAAGGTTCCCATCCCTATAGTAAGCTTCTTTGACCAACGTTAAGCCAACATTAATGTATCCTGGGTAGCAGAAGCCGGTTAAAACCAAAGAAAAGAAAAATGGAAAAGATGATAAAGACATTTGGGTTAGTTGAGAGTCAGCAAAGTATGTTTTCTAAGAAACTAAATGTGTTTTTTTTTGATTTCTACATATGTAACTTTGGGAGATGTCTTAATACACACATGTCAGAAAGATCATTCCACTGATTCTCCAATATGATTAAAGTGGATTCTACAACCATGAAACATGGATTCGAGAAACTGAAAAGGTGATTCAGAGGATAAAGGAGCATTTGTACAAGTCTGGAGACCTGAGCTTGATCTCTGGGAACCATGTATAAGTGGAAGGAGAGAACCAATTCCGCAAGGTTGCCCTCTAAATTCTTCTTTGTGGTGTACATCTCCCCTGCCACACACATGTACATACATCACACACAAACACACACACACACATACACACACACAAACACACACATGCATGCACATATACATTAAAAAATTTAAAAAACATTGGATTCAGTTATATTTTTCTAGATTATCAGTTACTTTTTTAGTAGTATCAGTTAAATTATATGAAGCCAATTTAGCTTACAAAATTTTGCATATTCATTTCAAATCTCAAACTCTGAAAACCAAAGCCCATTTTACTGCTTTGTAGATGGGATCCGCATGGACAGCGCCAAAATGCTTCTTCACGTTAAACAACCACACTCACACTTAGAGGAGTTAAGTGTTTGTTTGCAGTAACAGGCTTGAACCCTGTTCTCTCTACTTAAAATCTGCAAGTTTTGATCCCATATAGAAAACAAGATATCAGAGTCTTTTAACTTTGGTGAACTTGACCTTGGTATCAGGTCCTTTCCACAATAAATGCAGTTGACTCTATTGAGCTATGGTGGGTATTTCAAAAATAACAAGAGGGATTTCCTGGTATGAAGGCTGACTAGAATCTTCCTTCATACAAGCACCCAAGAAGAGTCATGATAATAAAGACAGACTATTGTGAAGAGAGAAACAGGCAGAGACCCAGAAATTCTCAGTGTAGTGAGAGAATAGTTGAGAAAAAGATGGCCAATTCAGCAGAAAGAAATTAGGCAGAATGAACACAGCTCCAGTCGCAGAACAGAGGTAGAGAATGCAGAAGGTCAGCTAGGCCAACCTGGTGAAAAGACATTTGTGACCCTACTCTCTGGACAAGCCACAGTCTGTAGAAGACTCAAATCTAGCTGGGAGTTGGGGAAATGGGGTTCTTTGGTACTTGTGAAATGGAAAGGAATCCCTTTTTATTACTCTGTACAATCCAGAGGGTGTTGGGTGGGTACCATTGAGAGGTACTGTTTCAAACTGAGATACCCTGCAGGCCTGAACACAAACAATTACAAGCCAGGAGCCCAAATTCCACCAGCCATGGCTCCAGATCAGAGACTACCCAGGGAAGCAGTAGTGGAGAATAAGAGGGGACAGAAGCTGACAAGTCAAAAGGTACAGGCAGCAGGAGGATCCGCTTTAGCAGCAATGCAGAAGAAAGAGCAACCCCAGCCTGAGTAACTGGGATCTGGCCTCACCTGCGAGACTAATGCTAAAGCCTTGGTCCAAAAGTCAGAGGGCGGATTGACCTTGTAAGTCACCTGTTTACCATCCACTGCATGAGTCTAAAAATCTATGAAATGCCCATACTGTGTCTAACTTCCCTCCAGCAAGGTGTTCAGTGATTAGAGGGGACATATTTTGGAAAGCATGAAGACAAAATCTCCAGCTGTGCAGATTTCAATGTTGTGGTTGCTTTCCATACTCCCAGGGCACCTGGATATATAATCCATAGAGTTGCAGGAAGGTAAAAGAGTGTACCTAGCTAAGAAACTACAAAGCTAAGTGTAACCAACACAATCTATGGTGACCAAAAGGAAGTAAAGTTAACCCCATCAAATGCCAGACCATTGTACCATACAGGCTCAACAACAGCATCATTGATAAAAAAGTAAACAACTTTATTCCTCATGCCAACCATGCATATAATTATCCATCTCCAAAATCAATAAAAATTGGCAAAGAAATAATGATGTTTCAAGACAAGCATAAACTAAAGCAGTTCACAACATCCAATACGTCAGTGGAGAAGATAGTGGAAGGAATAATATTCAGAGAAGAAGAAAAAGAACTCCAACAGCATAGGAAACAATCCTAAGAATTAATAAATGGAATTGCATGAAAGAAAAGGACTTCTGCACAGCTGAGGCTAGAATGTATAAAGAATGATAAAAATTAAATAAAAATCCACATCAGCCTATAATAAATAGCCTAATGAACTGAATAGACAGTTCTCAAAAGAAGACATACAAATTCTGTAAATTAGGATGGCTTGGACTCAAAGGTTGATCTGCTTCTGCCTCCCAAGTGCTTAGAATAAAGGCGTGCACCACCACCACCCCAGCTCCCTTTTCTAAAATAGAAATGAACTTGCTTTCTAGTCCTATACAATACTTGTTATACTGCATTATTCCATATTTGGCTGCCTCCCACAGACAAAGTGATGTTTCTAAACTCTGGAAGCAGCTAGCTAAAACATTAATCTCATCTCACTAATCTAGACCAATAATGGAAACCTGGAAGGCTTTTGAGACTTAGACAATAGTCTGTACACTTGGCATTTTAACCTCTAGGCAATTGACATGAAAAGGTGAATTATATTCAAAGTTTGAGGAAGTGGAGGCAGTAGACTCACAAGTTCAAAGGTAGATTGGGCTACATAGAGAAACTGAAACCAGCCTGTACTACCTGAGACTCTGTCATGAGCCCACAAGATATAGATATAGATATAGATATAAATATAGATATAGTAAATGTATAACTGACAGCTCTATTGGACTATCCTCAAAAAGTATATGTGAACACTCCACTTGGACTAACCCATTTTTGCAGACCTATAGGGACCTGTGTCCTTTGGATAAGTCACTGTCAATTCCTTAGAAATCTTGTGAAATCATGGCATTTCTCCCTTATATAGTATTCCAGCAGTGTATAAACCTGACTTTTCCTGTAAGACAACTGGATACCTCTCCCCCTCCCCAGCCACCATGAAGTCATGGTGTGAAAGGATTCAATCAAGTCCTTGTTCTCATAGCCAAAATCCACATAAAAGTAGTCCCCACAAACTTTCTTTATTGACAGTAGTCACTGATAAGAAAGGAGCCTCACACAGGAGGCAATGTGTCTGCTCTGAGAGCAGACTCAGGATGGTGTAATCTACTGACCCTTTGCTCTAATCTAACAAATTACTAATATTCTGTATTTACCCTTCACCGTGATTTTAAATAACATGAGATCACAACCCAGATAACTAGTCGTTAATACAGGAAAAAAGGACCGAGTTGCTAAAACTTGTTTCAGAGAGAAAATTTCTCAGCTGGGCACCGTGATGGAGTCAAAAGCAGGGTCCCCAGAAGAGGTTTCTTTTAACTCAATCAGCTAGACATTAATGTAAATCAAACCCGCAGGTTAGTGTAGCTACCAAGGCTGTATTCCCAGCCTCAGGGGAACCTCACAGCCATGCTCTCTCTGAGACATAAGCTGCCCTTATATTTTGCCTTTTTTGCCCTTTATGCTTTGACCTTATGCCCCTATGCTGCTTTCTTCTTCTTCTTCTTCTTCTTCTTCTTCTTCTTCTTCTTCTTCTT
>LOEQ01001677.1:221575-241786 GCA_001685075.1 Bramus lutescens | reverse complement strand
GTCTTTCAGCCATTTTAGATTCGTCTGTTGAGAGTTCTCTGTTTAGGTCTGTACCCCATTTTTTAAAATGAATTATTTGTTCTTTTGATGTCAAGGTTCTTGAGTTCTTTGTATATTTTGAAGTTCAGCCCTCTGCCCGACATGGAGTTGGTGAAGATCTTTTTCATTCTGTAGGCTGCCTTTTTGTCTTGTTGACCATTTCCTTTGCTTTACAAAAGCTTCTCAGTTTCAGGAGGTCCCATTTTTCAATTGTTGCTCTCAGTGTCTGTGCTACTGGAGTTATATTTAGGAAGTGGTCTCCTGTGCCAATGCATTAAGAATATTTCTCACTTTCTGTTCTATGAGGTTCAGAGTGCTTAGGTATAAAGGAACTACTAGAGGCATCACCATCCCTGACTCCAAACTCTACTACAGAGCTACAGTACTCAAAACAGCCTGATATTAGCATAAAGACAGACAAGAGGACCAATGGAATCAAATTGAGGACCCAGATATCAATCCACACACCTGTGAACACCTGATTTTTTACAAAGAAGCTAAAAATATAAAAAGGAAAAAAAAAAGCATATCCAACAAATGGTGCTGGCATAACTGGATATCAACATGTAGAAGAACGCAAATAGATCCATCTCTATCACCATGCACAAAACTCAAGTCCAAATGGTTTGAATTTTCTATTTTATTCAATCTGAGGTACGTCTTGGATGTCTTTATTTGTGTCTCAAGTACATTCTCCACTTTTCAGCACAATTGTAGGACACAGAGTTCTTTTCTGAAAGTTTTTAGGACATGTTTCATCTTTTAAAAAGAAAGAAAGGAAGAAATCACCTACTCTAAAATCACATTACTGATCTGTCAAAAAAGAAGTTAATGCAGGCCTCTATAATGCAGTAATGAGATCAAAAAATCAGATGTTTGCTAGCTATTTCTCATGAGATAAGCATTTAATTTCTGTTTCCTCATCTATTAAAAAAGTATCATAACCAACAGTCAGGAGGCAGAGGCAGGCAGATCTCTGAGTTCGCGATCAGCCTGGATGGAGTACAGAACGAGTTCCAGGACAGCCAGGGATACATAGAGAAACATTGCCTCAAAAAACAAAAACAAAACAAAACTAACCAACCAACAAACAAAGTATCATAAGCGTTACTTTAGAAAGTTGTTATCAGGTGTAGCGAGTGTGGAAGTTTCCAAATCTCCAAAGGTCAGCCCATGGTTGTTAAAAAAACGGTATCAAAAGACAAGACATTCCCATATGATTGAACTGAAGAAATTCCGAAGCACCCAAAATACTTTCCCAAGAGAGAGTGTGCAAGAGTGCGCAGGCTGGAAGGCTCCATCTGAAGACTGAAACACCACCAGTCTCTAGCATGTCGTCTTTGTGAGGCACGCTAGGTCCAGGAGCCACACACTGGCTTGATGGAACAACTCAAAGGAAACCTGGATTTTCACAGAACAGGATGAGAATAAACGCTTCAATACCTGCAGCTCTCTGCTCCTCTCGGAAAGCTCCCGCAGTCTCAGATGGACCATGCCCCACCTTACAGGACTGTCTGCCCCCGAATTACAGCACTACAATGTAAGATAAGCTTTCGGTGAGTGTTCCTAGATTCTTTTTTTTCTTTTTTTTTAAGTGTGTTTAATTAACTGACAACAGAGAAAGCTGGTAAAGAAATGCAGGTGAATGTTGGTCAAGTAAGAATTAGAAGCGAGGAGCTCCGTAATCATCTGACATCCGTTCAATGTTGTATCTGAGTGACTCTCTGTACCAAGCAGTCATCAGCATAGGTTCCTTTGAGTGTGCACGGAAGTCAGTCAAATTGTGGATCCTTGGCAATTCTTAGCGCTGCTCTGTACTTCTGGCCCAATTTCTCAATTTCAGCCATCACACAATCAGTTATACAAGGGATACACTTGGCGTACAGACAGTCCATCATAGACTGCACTAAGTCTAGTTTGGCTTTTATGGAAAAGATGATGAAGTTGGTATCAACAAGGATGTGGTACGAGGGACCCAGCTGTGTATTATTCTGGAAGACTAAGCAGGAAGGATGTTGGGAGACTTCTCTTTCCTTCAGCGCACTGGGATCTTTCTTCTCTTTCTTTTTTAGGCTTTAATCTATCCTTTTCTTTAAGTCTCTCATCTCTGAGACTAAGCATTCGCTTCATGGTCGCATATCTTCTTGTTTTCTTTTGCTTCCCCATGTTCACACTGCGCTCCTGTTTCTTCCGGAATCACTTACTGCGCGGCGTTCTTGGATTCTTGCAGCCAAACAGGGCTCAAAGTGGAACTTGAAAGCCATGAGAAATCAACAGACAAGAAGCAGTGCCATTCCTGGGTTGGCTGGAGAGCAGGTGTCTGCAAAGTTATGACTGTAGGTTAGCAGGCTTTCGAAGGGCAAAATGTAATGTGAATTCCCCCTGTTAAAGTTCTTTCTTCATTACTTTTGTGGAAAGAGAACAGCTCTGAGCAGGTGAATTATTCCCGAGAAAGACTGGCCTATGCAATATCTAGCAAGAGGATTAGCACAGACTTCTGTCCAGCTCTGTTCTCTTTATTCAAGGTTCACGAAGACCTTTTGCAACCCCCACTCTAATCTCAGTATAGTTCTTCTGGATTCTCCTCTGAAATGTCCAGTCCCTTTCAGGGTCACTCAGTTTATCCAAGACTTTTGTATTGTTTTGTTTTGTTTTGTTTTGTTTTGTCTTGTTGTGACAGGCTCTATTGGTTGCCCTGGCTGTCCTGGAGCTCACTATGTAGACCAGGTTGACCTCAAACTCACAGAGATCCACCTGCCTTTGCCTCCAGAGAGCTGGGATTAAAGATGTGCGCCACCACACCACACCCAGCTCATCAAAGACCTTTTCTAATGCTGCCCTTCTCTTCAGAATCACTTCTGAGATGTAGTTCAATATCTCTTTAACTGGAAAATAGAATTGTCATCAAACTCCACTAAAATGTAACTGCTGTGATATAACAGCTATGGTGTTATGTGTATCACAGAGGACAATTAAAGTATACCAGTGCATTGTTCCAAAGTGATTCAAACCCCTCCATGTCTTGAGAAGCTAGACATGTAGAGACAACCACAAATAAAAAAAGAAGGTGTTGAGGAGATAAGGGCATCCTTTGCAGAGAAATTAAGAACAAAATTCTAAGGACAAATTTGAAAGAAAGATCATTAGGATGTCACTAAAGTTGAAAAGGGAGAATTTAAATGAACAGAACAATCCTAAGAATTGCATGGATTTCCACATACCTTTTAGTTCCTATGAGAGGAGCAGATGCTAAAAACCAGTTTCACTCAGTGACCTAGAGAGAAGTCATGTAGAAAGATGGGCTTGAACCAAACTGTGAAGAGCATTTCACATGAGGTCAGGTTGGTTTTTTTTAAACCACACACACACACATACACATGTGATTTGACAAAATGCCACCTTTAATCTCAGCACTGGGAGACAGAGGCAGGCACATCTCTATGCCGACAAGGCCACCCTGGTATACACAGTGAGTTCCAAGACAGTCAGAGTTACATAGTGAGACCCTGTCTCAGAAAAAAAACAAAAAGCAACATACAGCCTTCAACAATACTTTTACGATGGTATCTTGTAGTCAATCAATACTAGCTACAGTCTGTTACTAAAAAGAATATTAACAACCAATAGAGATCAAACTGTTAGGTTGAAAATGAACATACTAAGATCATTGACAGTCAGTAAACTTGCAAATGCTACCAATGATGTAACTGGCTTTTTGTTCGTTTGTTTGTTTGTTTTAAGAGCCAGTTTTAAAAACAATGTCACGCGGCTGGTCTTTGAGATGAATAATCAACAGGACTGTGTTAAGCAACACAGGACTAGAAAGACGGCTCAGTGGGTAACGTGCTTGCCACACAAATACGGGGACCTGGGTTCAGATCTCCAGCACCCACTTAAAAACCAAGAACAGTACAACTGCAGCCCTAGTGCTGAGGAGAGAGGGGAGGACAATCCTGAGGCACGTTGGCCAGTCAATTCATAAAGGTCGGTAAACTATGAAGTTCCTGTCTCAGGATTAGGATGTAGAGAGCCTGAGTAAGATACACCATGCTCATGTAAACACACACACATACACACAAACAAACACTCACACACACACAAACAAACACTCACACACACACACACACACGAGATGGGGGAGGGAGAGGGAAAGAGAGAGACTACTAAACGATAAAGAATGCTTTTGTAATATTTGAATTGTGACTGGCTCCATGATGTATGTATGTGTACATATGTGTGTGCGTGTGTATATATGAATATGTATATGTATGTATTTATATAGTAGAACTGTATTTGAGGGAAATTCAAAGCTCATATAAAGCAATTTGTACATTTAAAGCAATGTATAGGAAGATGTCACAAATAACTAAACTTCTGCTCTTCCATATCATATTTCCCATATTGCCTCATGAAGCTTCCAAATTATATAAAAGAAAGTGAACAGACAAATGGGCCCTCATTCCACAACCCAGTTGAAACTCAAAGTGCAGTCTCCCAGACCTTGAGACAAGGACTTGTCCTCTGTGCAATGTTCCAGGAAATGCATTAGCTTTGCATTAAATAACACAAGAATAAACAGGAAAATTCACCCAAGGAGCGCTGCCAGGGGCCTAAAGTCAACCCACAGAAAGAGCTCTGGGCAAGCTTTACTCCCAATAAATGTCCTGATATTGAATCTAAGGGACTCTAAATTTAGTTTGCAAGATTGCCAACACATGTTACAGTGCTTCCTGGGGCCCAGTACCACTACAGAACCATTCTGAAGTGAGCCAACAGTAGTGGGTGAGACAAGAACTTTAAATCTGGATTTAATTTTTCATAAATGAAATAAATGTGTCTTTTTAAGGCTTTCCACGTGCTATTGACAAAAAAAGAAACACTGCAGATTTACAGAGCAAGAAAGCTAAAAGTCTTTGCCACCGAGGAGCGAAGAAATGTTTGATGCTAATTCATTACAAAGTCATGCCAGAACATTCCAGATGACGATCAGAATTTATACTGAAATGAGCAGTTACCAAATGCAGTAATCTGGACACATTTTGGATCTTTAGATTCTTTGGGTTCTCTCAGTGTTTTATTATTAAAGTGTATTCTATTTAAAGGTAAAAATAATAGTAAAGGTAATTAATTTATTATTGACACATGCCTGATGAGAAAGATGAAATGCAATTTTAGTTAACTAATTTGGTCATTTTTTTATTTAGGCTTTCTTTCTTTGCCTTTTGTTTTGTTATTCTTATTGTTTTGAAACAAGTTCTTAACCTTTATAGCTCAGGCTGTCTTGGAACTTGCGATGTAATCAAGGCAGCCTCACACTTGTGACAATCCTATCTCACCCTCCGGAGTGCTAGGAATACAAGCATGAGTCACCATGCCTGGCTTTGTGGAATATAACTGTGGGGGATTGGCATGTGTGGCAGAGAGATGTGTGCTGTTTCATGTAAGGATACGTGTGCATATGGAGGATAGAGCTTGACAACGGGGGCGTCATCAGTCAGTCTGCACCTTGCTTTCTGAGACAGGGGCTCACATTGAACCTGGAGTTCACACAATTCAGCTAGACCTGCTACCCAGCGAAGTGCTAAGAGTTGCTCATCTTTATCCCCCCAACCAGCACTGGAATGACAGTGTTGTTGCTGCACCCCACTCTTACATATGTCCTGTGGATCTGAACACAGGTCTTCACGTTGACAGTGCGTCCACTTTACCAACAGAGTCCTCTCCTCGGCAGCTATGAGTATAAATTTTTAAGAAAAAGTTTAAAAGTAAAGAAAGGGACCAAATAGGAACTATGATAAATATCATAAAACTTCTATCTACTCAGAAGCATAGACACTGTTTTGCCCAGTTGCGTTCAAAGTACGACGTAAACTTCATTTCCACCCCACATGCCAAGGTATATAAAAAGAGACCGTCACTCCTGTGTGGACTTGTCTGTCTCATAATCACTAGGGGTATGACATGTCACCACACTGCATATGTGACCCCCCTTATATGCAGGACCATTTGTGGACAAGTTCTGTAAGACTCCTCAGGAAAAGGAAGAGTAGACTATTTTCCCAGTGGAGGAAATGAATTAGCACAATCTTCATCTCAGAAATTAAAGCTGGGGTCATAGGCCTCAGGCCAACATCTTTTTCTAACAACTGTCAATAGCAGTATTTGATATTAGCATCATTAAAAACGGTGTTGCAGTGTGCTTCTAAGGGAAAAAAATCAGTGAGGTTACTCATTTGCTGATGCAAAATCAATAGAAAATATGAAGTGTGCTGTGTCTCTGAGGGGAGAGAATTACTGTGTACAGTGATTCTCATATCTGTTCAAATAGCTGTGTCTCTGAGTTGGACCATGTGCAGACATGTGCCTGTGTGAAGTAAAAAATGTTCTTTCTGAAATGTCCACGGAACAGAAGAAGAAGAAAAAAAAACCCAGTGTATAAACAGTTTATGTCTAACGTGAAGGATCCCAGCTGCTGCTCCAAACAGAAGTGGCGCAGGACCTCAGCATCAGGGCATCACCCTAACTGAGCCTGACAGTGCAAGGATCACGAATCAGACATAATCTTATTATTTGGCTGTAGTTTGGACAGTTTCTCGGCATGACTTTAAAAACAAAATTTAAAAGATTACTTTCTCCCAAAGCCTTTCCCCCTCCCTTGGTGCTTCTGTTTCTCATTTGCAGAGCCCCTCTTCCAGGCCACTCTCTCCTGGCACCCCCTTCTCCACTCACCTCTCCTCCTTCTGCCTGGCTTCTTGGCCAGTGGTTTGCAGAAAGGCAGGTAACTCGCCTCCCTAAGACTGCCTCTTTGCTGATCATTGAGCTCAAGGCAAATCGCCTCAACATTACGCTCACGCTGGAAAGCCAGGCTGAAAACCGGCTTCTACACATGTAAAGTCATTGTTTTGGGGGAAAATGTGGGTGTTGGGCCAAATGTGTTTCTTAAATGAATTTACCAAAAGCCATTATCAAGGAGCTCGATCTTTGGAAAGATTTATACAAAACATGGTGATAGTGAGAACCAGATGCCTCCTCTCTGCTGCAACACATTTGGGAGGTGGGTCCCGTGTCTGCCCACGGTAGAGAGAGCAAGTTTGCAGACTTTATCTATCGCCGAAATATTGCAATTGGCAGTATGGTGCGTGCCTCCCCTAATCGGTTCCTTTTATTGCTATTAATGGAGGAGAGCTATAAATTCCACCCTGACACGGTTTCGGTGGTGTGAACCCCAGATCTTCTCTAATCCCCAGATTAGATACTGAAGTGAGGCTTCAATTGAACGCTATTATCACGTCCTATGACTTGGCCCCAGGTTCACGCTGCAACATTTATTGACAATGCCTGCCACCCTGTTGCTAAGTTGTTAGCACTCAGCCTTATCTTCGGCCCCCTGAGTCCGACTAGCCAGGTTGTCAGAGGCCCCTCATTGCTAATCATGCTACCAGAGGCAACTGGTTTGTTTTGACCCCCTGACTTTAGCATCAAGCCCTCTCCCCCAGCAATAATCATCTATCTATTGACTCAGTTTATTTTTAGAGGGAGGAGGCCAAGCCCCTTTGATTTGGGTGCAGGAGGTCGGGGTGGGGCTTCTTTGCTCTTTTCAAATTCTTCTCTCTGTGTGTATGTAAGGGCTTTCTAAAAGTCACAGGGTGGGATTCAGAAAACTACTTGTTGCTATTCAAACTCTTCGCCCTTGAAAGATGGCCTATGCCCAATTTCCTGAAAAAAATGAATTAAGCAGTTTAATTAATCAACTAGACCTCAGGTCTTATTACAGGAGACAATGAAGGTCGCAAAAATATCTAAAGTGTCTTAAGAGAATCTCGATAGTTGAAAGTAGAAGTTGCCAGACTTTCTGGATTACTGTAGTTTCAGAATACACAACTGCAGGTCCAGAGGGCGCTGTGCAATGTTGGATCTAATCTACATTTCTACTTAGGTGTCGTAGAGTTCTATCACTACTGCTCTCTCTTCCAAACTACTATGCTTCTTCAGAAGAATTGTTGCATTCTCTTCTCAACCGGTATTTACGTTTCATCCTTCCCTCTTTCAGCTTTTTTTTTCCTTAACAGGACAGTTGTCTCCTCTACAGCTACATGTTTAATTAATTTTTTTAAAAGACCCAAGATAAAAATCACACACAAAAAAATCATAAAACATTTCATCTTTTATCCACCCATCAGCATTTCCTATCAAGTGTCACAGAGCCCATGGCAGGAGAGTTTGGTCCCTGTTATGGAACACAAGGAAGCACTTATCAAAGATGGTTTTGGTGGGGCACACAGTGAGATGATTGACTGAGGTATGCAGTAATTCACAGTTTCTCAGTTTCCCTTTCTTCTTCCATCTTTATCCTGTCCTCTCCTCTTTCCTCCAAGTCTTAGAAGCAAGATTGTTTTCAGTGATTCAAAATGATGTAGAGTCTTCCTAGGTTTTTGATATTTAAGTGTACATATGAACAAAAGGAACATGCCATAAAGATAATGAGAAAAGAAGCCAGAAATCAGATTAGTATAAACAATGCCTACTGGAAGATAGTTAACAAACTTGGCTCTTAAGATTTTATAGAACCATTTCGGAGTGAGGATTTAATCAGTTCCAGGATTTTGCTGCCATAAGGTTAACAAAAACATGCTTCTCAGAAACCCAACTATCTATAGTACTGAGATCAAAAAAATGTCTTTTACCTCATTAAAAAGACACTCTGAATAAGGCGATCAGAACTTCAAAAAAAAAAGTCCTCCAAACTAAATAAAACAATCAGTATAAAAGAATAATCCATGATTGTAAAAGCTATGGGCAGTTAAATAAAACCAAGCCCCTGGGAGACAGTCAAATCCCTGATTTTGCAGCCACATCAGAAACATGCAGAGCAGTGAAGTTCAACATTAATTGAGGATGTTTCCCAAAATGGAACAAGTCACTACTGTTCAGCTCTGTGGTTAATGCAATCACAGCATGGGCTTCCATGGATAAATCAACAGAGTACCAACATATCCTAAAAATATGTCTAAATACGCTAGAGCTAAATTCACCAATTTTGGACCTCAAACTACCTAATATTTTTTAAAGTATGGCATGTAATGAATAATAATATAAAATCAAAGATAGTTATTGTCTAAATTATTGTTCTATGCTGTGTAGATACACCATGACCATGGCACCTCCATTTGTTATGAAAAATGTAAAACTTTTGTATACAGAATAATTTTTAACAAAGGATAGCTCCAGCATCAGATTAACTGGAACAAGCCAAAANTGTCTTCAGCTTGCTCGGCTGCTGGCTTGAAACTCAGCCCTCTGGTCTCTGATGGGTTATATAAAGACAGATACACATTTTCTTTTTTTGCTTTGATTTTTAGTTATTTATTACATTTTCTTATTATTTTACATACCAACAACAGTTTACCCTCCTTCCTCTCCTCCCATTCCCTCCGCTAACCTCCTTTGTGCCCCCCCATCCACTCCTCAGAAAGGGTAAGGCCTCCCATGGGGAGTCAACAAAGCCTGGCCTATCAAATTGAGACAGGACCAAGCTCCTCCCTATTTCATCAAACCTGAACTAGGCATCCCACCATAGAAAACAGGTTCTAAGAAAACAGCTCATATGCCAGGGACAGATCCTAGTCCCACTGCTAGGGGCCTCACAAACAGACCAAACTATACAACTGTCACCTCACATGCAGAGAGCCTAGGTGTGTCCCATGTAAGCTCCTTAGTTGTGAGTTTAGAGTTTGTGAACTCCCATGAGCTCTGGTCAGTAGTTTCTATTGTTTTCCCCATCATAATCCTGACCCCCATTGCTCCTCTCTCTTTTCAATTGCACTCCTGGAGCTTGATCCAATGCTTGGCTGTGGATCTCGGCATCTGCTTCCACCAGTTGCTGTATGAAGGTTCTATGATGACAATTTGGGAAGTCACTAATCTGCTTATAAGGGAAGGCTAATTCAGGCATCCTCTTCACCATTGCTAGGAGTCTTAGCTAGGGTCATCCTCGTAGATTCCTGGGGATTCCCCTGGCATCAGGTTTCTCTCTAACCCCATAAAGGCTCCCCTCCATCAAGATATCTCTTTCATTGCACTCCCTCTCTGTCCCTCCCCCAACCCAACCATACTGATCCCTAAAGTTTCCATCCCCCAGCCCCTTCCCTCTATCCCACACCCCCAATTTACCAAGAAGATCCCATCTATGTCCACTTTCCGGGGCAATCCATGTGTCCATCCCTCTTAGGGTCTTCCTTGTAATCCTTTCAAATAATGCCACTCCTTGGTAAGGAAGCATTCAAATATATGAGTTATGGGGGCCATTCTTATCCAAGCCACCACATTCCACTTCCTAGCCCTCATAGGCTTGTATCCATATCATGATGCAAAAATATGCATTCCACTCAACTTCAAAAGTCCCAAGAGTCCATCACAGTATCAACCCTTTTAAAAAGTTCAAAGTTCAAAAGTCTCTTCTTAGACTAATGACAGTCTATTAACTGTAACTCCCCAAACCCATAAAAATCAAAAAGCAGATCACATATTTCCCAACACAAAAGGGCACAGAATATACATTACCAGTCTGAAAGGGAAGAAATGGAGCATACTGAGGAAATACTGATCCAAACCAACATCTAAAACTAGCAAGGCAAATTTTAAACTCTGCATCTACATGCCTGATGTCAAAGCCCTCTTCAGATATCCAACTCCTTTTAGCTTTGTTGACTGCAGCAACACTCTTCTCTCTCTGGGGCCAGTTCCACACCAGATCTTCGGCTCTTCTTGGCAAGTATCCCACATCTCTGGCATCTCCAACATCTTGGAGTCTCCAACAAAATCCAGACTCTACTGTCACAGCTTCATGTAGCGTCCTCTCTAGGCCTCCATGCATAGACGCCCCTGATACAGAGCTAAGGCTACTTTAGCAGCTTTCCTTAGTGACAGAAGGAAATTCTGCAGCCCCTTTCTAGTGTTCTTGACTCTAAAGTCAGAGCCACATAGCCCAAACTGCCAAGTTCTGCTGCTTGATGGAACTGGAACTTGACCCCCTAGTTCAATTTTATTTGCATCAGCTTTGTATTATTGGTGCTTTCCATCACTGATTAAGATTTCCTTTAATTACTTTTCACAAGCTGGAAGCTTAGCTAGGTGGGGTCTTTCCCTGAGGTCACCGTTTCTTTATTCCATTTAGCATCAGATTTTGCTTTAATTTTTTTTTAGCTCTTTGAGCACAGAATAATTTGGTTCCAACATTTCAGTACCTGGTATTCCTTTTCTCCTCAAACTGTACATTTCATATTTATTTTTGTCCAGCCTGCTCCTTTCCATCACAGATCTACATAAACCAGTCCTGATAGTTATGCCTTAGTTACTGTTCTATTACTCTAAATAGATACCTTGACCACAGCAATTCTTATAGTATAAGGAATTTAATTGGGAATTTGCTTACAGTTTCAGAGATTAGTCCATTTTCATCATGGTGGGGAGATAGTTGCTTCTATTGCTGCTGAGAAGTCTGTGATCAGGTCAAATGATCCGTCTTTTCTCATTAATTAGCAATTCTGTCTGTTCATCTTAAAAACTTTATTTCATGAATATGGAAGTGTACAGTCAGAACAATTCATTGAATTAGTTAAACTTCTTGAATCTGGAAATCCATGATTGCCACAATTTGGTAAAAACATCTATTCATTTCTTTTTGAAAATATCTCCCTCTGCCTTTATATCTAGTCTTTCTTTCTATGTCTGACTATCCTGTGGGACAATGGTCTTGTACCCTGTAAAGATTTGTCACTTGTATTGGTTTAATAAAAATGCTGATTGGCCAGTAGCCAGGCAGAAAGTATAGGTGAGGTGACCAGAATAGGAGAATTCTGGAAAGAGGAAAGGCTCGGTCTGCAGTTATCACCCAGATGCAGAGGAAGCAACATGAGAATGCCTCACTGATAAAAAGTACCAAGCCATGTGACTAACACGAAAAGAATTATGGGTTAATTTAAGATGTAAGAGTTAGTTAATAAGAAGTCTGAGCTAATAGACTTGCCAATTTATAATTAATGTAGACCTCTGTGTGTTTCTTTGGGATAGAATGACTAAATGACTGGGTGGGACAGAAACCACTGTCAACAAATGGTGCCAACATGGGTAACTACATTCACATGAAACCTGAGAGAGCTTGGAAGTAATTATAGGCACAAAAGAACAGAGTTAAGCATGGCTTTTTGGGAGCAGCGTTTTCTCAGGTGAGCTCTTTTTACTAGATGCAAGTGATTATCATTTAAGAAAGGCTTCCTGACTCAGTTTTAGTTGCAAAAACATTGCAGCACTTTTAAGAGGATCCACCACAAAATACTTAAATGATGTTTATGAGTAGCTGGCAGCATGCTTCTTAGTGGTGGCAGGGACCTTGAAACTCCATAGAGTTTTAGAAATAAGCATGGCTCCTGCCAGTACCCTGTCATGAAGCTAGACTCTCAGAAAGCNTAGCTCTAGCTTCTTATTGGCTAACTCTTACATCTTAATTTAACCCATCTCCATTAATCTGTGCATCACCACAAGGTCATGGCTTCTCCTAAACTCTGCCTTCTTTCTTCCAGCATTGAGTTTAGTTTTTCCCATCTAGATAAATTCTGCTCTGCTATAAGTCCAAAGCAGTTTCTTTATTCATTAATGGTAATCACAGCATACATAGGGGAATCCCACATCAGGATACAGCCACCAAAGGTATGGCTTTAAGCTTAGCCATACTGCTTAGCAAATTAATGACTCACATGGTCAGAAAAAGAGAGATGTACAGAAAAGATAGATTCAGACGAAAAAACCTCTAAATGGTTTATCATGTGTTTAAAAATATATGTAGTCTTGAGAGAGAAAGAAAAAGAATAAAGTCCTTAAAAGAAAAAAAAAGAGTTGTTGAGTGCAGTGTCACACATCTTTAATTCCAACACTGGGAAGTCAGAAGCAGGTAGATCTCTGTGAGTTCAAGGACAGCCTAGTCAACAGAGTGAATTCCAGGACAGCCAGGGATACACAGAGAAACCCTGTCTCAAGAAACCAACAATTAAAAATAAAAGTAAAGAAAATAGCATTTAAAATAAAGCCACATAAAGATGAAAAATACACAGAGAATCTGGATGCTGTATGTTATTGTGTTGTTTTTGAATGGTTTGACAGCTGAGGAAGGAACAACGGCTACCAAAAGACATTTGATTATAAAGGCTGCTGGATTAATCCAACACATATATCTTGAAGATGCCTTGACTTCAAAATTTAAGTCAAAATATATGTTACTTTGGAGAAGAGGTTTTACTTTTGATTACACAGGAAATAAGAGGCTGTGGATTCATTCTGAGTTAAGAAAAATCAGGTTTGANACTTCAAAATTTAAGTCAAAATATATGTTACTTTGGAGAAGAGGTTTTACTTTTGATTACACAGGAAATAAGAGGCTGTGGATTCATTCTGAGTTAAGAAAAATCAGGTTTGATTAAGGGCCTGAAAGACCCCCTGAAAAATCTCCAATAGGAGCAGATGATCCAGATGATCCAATATTTCAGAGAACCTCTGTTGGAGTTTCTTCTGCATTCTACATCCAGAACAGCCTCAAGACTGCTGGTTGAGATGATCAAGCCTTACAGAATGCTTTAGTCAGGACTTGATCATAATCCTAAATTTTCTTTAGGTCCCCATAAGAGTATCAATACCCCCAATCAGCAGGAAGTAGGCTAGAAAATTACACTCACATTCCCAAAAATGGATTATGGATGTTTATCTTTGTTCAGAGTATTGGTTACAAGTTGTTATGGATAATGGTCAAGAGAAAAAGCTAAACAATGGAGATTAGATTGAGAGTTCTTGTTTCAAACAGGAAAATAAAAGGGTAAGTACCATGAGACAATGATCTTGTGCCCTGTAAAGTTACTTGTATTGGTCAGTAGCCAGGCAGGAGGTATAGGCAGGGCAACCAGAATAGGAGAATTCTGGGGCGAGGAAAGGCTCAGTCTGCATTCATCATCCAAATGCAGAGGAGCAAGATGAGAATGCCTCACCCATATTGGTTCCAAGCCACGTGACTTACACAGACAAAAATTATGGGTTAACGTAAAATGGAAGAGTTAGTTATATTAATCCTTAGGTAATAGACCAACCAGTTTATAATTAATGTAGTCGTCTATGTGTTTCTTTGGCATTGAACAGCTGAGGGACCAGGCGGGACAGAAACCTCTGCCAATGGAATGGGCCTCTTTGTAATTCTCCTCTCACATCAGCAAGTTCATCTTGGATGAACAGCTCAGCCTCGGTTGAACACCTTTTCTTCAGAGCCATTCAAGTGATGCCAGAGCCTGCTTGTGAAGCCACCCCATGCATGCTACTTTCAGGGATTATAATATATTTTCTAGTTCATCGATTTAGATGGCATTCTCAATACTTATGACACAATCTTATTTATCAGTGAATCAGATCAATTCATATTACATAAAGGAAGACCACCCTGGGGTTTTCTCCCATGGACACTGTACTCACAGACATTTCAGATTTCATTAGATGTCTTCTTGTCCATTACAGCAAAATTCAAGAAGGCATGCCTGTTCACACCATATGGGGAATGATGCCAACATCGGAATTGCCCTCAAGGATCTTCTAGCTTTAGATAGTATAGCTTCATGCATATATCATGAGCCCAGAAAAAAAACATAAGTGCCTCTCCTAGGCTTACCATTAAATCTATCATGCCTGTATTTGGTACCAAGTATTACATTAAATTTTCCTTGAGAGATAAGAAAAATCACCTAGTCACCTCAGATCAGGTACCAACTACAGACGAAAGAAATTATTCTACCAAAGTCCAGCTTGGTGAACCACTGTGTTTAATTGGCCTTAAATGACAAGAATTTGGGCAACCTAAGGGTAATTACACTGCTGAAGAAAAGCCATCCCATGTCCCAACAATCATATGCTGCTTGAATATTCTTGGGGAGTGGAAGGGCCTAATGAGCTCCTCCACTCTCCGTGAAAAGATGTTGAAGGGTCAAATTTGGCAGATCTACTGTGGATAATCACAGATGCTATGAGATCGAGAGAGCAATGGCCATTTCATGCCCAGAGAACAGTATTCCAAAGTAGCTTCTTTGCATGACTTGAGGCAAACATGAAACAGGTGACTGAAAGGAACATACACATGATTATAAAGCTTTATTGGTGCACTGTACTGCTTCTGAGATGTCCCTATATTACTATAGAAAAGCATAGAGATGCCATTCTAGGCATTGCCACAGTTTAATACCAATAGCATGGCTTCATTTTCCCTGAAAAAATGGCATTTTAAACATTTGAATATGGACCGTATATCAAATTTATAGTTTGTAGTTATGCTAAGGTGTTAACACATGTCTAATAAGTGGAAGCAAACGTAATTATGTTGAAGGATATTAGAAAGCAGAGGAGACAGCAACCTAAAACACTCAGCTGAGAAGTTGGCAATCAATATGAAGAAGTTATTATTTCAAGATGTATCAGTGACTCCTAAAACTCCATCTTGGCAGTCTGAAAAGATGGGGAAAGAAATGAAAGAAAAACATTTGTATTAACAGGGTACTGAACTACAGGCCAACTAGGGAAGTTTTAATCAAAATTTTGGTGATTCTGCCTGGGGAGATCCAATCATTGGAACTGAAAACCCTTAGTTACTCTATATTTT
The DNA here is from genome assembly GCA_001685075.1 of Bramus lutescens. Lineage (NCBI taxonomy): Eukaryota > Metazoa > Chordata > Mammalia > Rodentia > Cricetidae > Bramus > Bramus lutescens. The sequence goes on along the minus strand of LOEQ01001677.1, from coordinate 226,068 downwards.
TCAAGAGCCCCTCAGTCTGTTTTAAACCATCATCCTACATGACAATGTGATGTTCATCAGCCAGTTGTATCTATAGACTAAATCAAACCTTTCAATAACGGGAGAGGTTACCTAAACTATAACTCCCTGCATAATGAGAGAGAACATCCTTGGGAACTGTGAAATGCTTGCCTCATCCTGCCTTTTCAAAACCACATCGAGAACCAAAGACCTCAAGACATCAAAGCAAAATGAACTCGGAAAACTGCCTTTGACGTAAGAGACAAGGCCACTGACCCAACCTGCACAAATGAGCTTCCTTTTCTGAGAAGTTTTTTAGGACCAAAAGTTTGCCTCCTGTGTCTCTAGTCATTTCAAATGATATAAAATTCTGAGGTTTCTGTCAATATTCTTCCTCCATGTCCTTCCTCTTATTCCTTTCTGTTATGCATAGGAAAGGAAAATATCTACAGTCAGAGCTCTGGGGGAGCAAAGCAAAATAAAGAGAAATCTACAAGTATTTTATTTCAACATCCAAATCACATTCTGTTTTACTTTCTCTGGAGCTTACATGAATCCATACTTTCCCAGGAGGTTGGATATTCATGCAATTTTGCTTATTTGTTTATTTTTTAAAATGAGCGTGAGGGCTGGGAAGATGGCTCCAGCAGTGTAGAGCAGGTTCATTTCCCAGGATCCAAGTGAGGTGGCTCACAAGAACCTGCAACTCCAGCTCCAGGAGATCAGATGTCCTCTTCCACCTCCATTGGCACTGGACACACACACACACACACACACGCACACACACACACACACAAAGCAAAACTCCAAAATAAAACATTAAAGTCAGTTTAAGAAGATTCCTAAAAGTTACATCTTAATGTATCATAGATGGTATACACTTGTGATAATGCATCAAAATTAATTATATAAATTTGGAGGTATAAACATGAGCTGGGACAACACAAAAAATCTTTATTTACCTAATTCTGTGAGGTCTAAGTCCCAAAGCTGGGAAAGACAGACTGGAAGTCAGAGGGTTAATGATATAGATAAGAGCTGTGCGCGGATAAGACATATTTTGATCATTACCTTGGGGATCAGCTGCCATTCTAGGTGCAGAATGGCACCAGAGTGTTTGTGGTTCTTCAGTGTCACCTGCCTTGGTCATTCCTATAAACCATTTATATTCTTTTGTGACTCACTGTTGAATGCAGGACCCCTTACTACCAGGAACCCCATAACTACCACACCTGGTGGGATACCTGTGCCCCCTTTCCACTCTTCCATTCTGTTCTCTCCTTCCATGCTGCTCTCTCTAGGGTACTCTTAAACAGGTAGATGCTGCACACCTGAGCCCTCCCTCCCAACCCACCTCCATCCCTGTGGGACCCAGCCACCATTCCTGGTGAGGACCCAGGGTTTGCTAATTCTTCTTTGATGTGTTCTTCAGACATTCCTCAGCCCTTCTTCATTCCCTTGGGACTTGGGGCCGTCCATAGCTAGAACCAGAGTATCCCCACTTCTGTCTCTGCCTGCCTTCTCGAAGCCAGGTCCTGAGTCCTGCTTAAGAGACCTCTGGAGTCAGTCAACTTCCTACATCTGCTAGCCTTTCTACCCACACCCACCACCACAAGGGGAAATTTCATTCATGCAAAGAGAAGGAAATATAAAATTGCAAATAGTCAGTTGCTCCTCCAGCTTTCTTCCTACACAGTAAGATCATTAAATTAAGGAAAATGGGAGCTCAAAGTTCATAAGTTAAACTCCAGACTAAGACTGAGCACTCAACCTTCACATATTTTCAAGACCTTACGTGGCTATGAATCTGCTTAGTGAATATTGAAGGATATAAGAACCAGAAAAGAGAAAGAAGGGCAGAAAAATATATTAGTCAATACACAGTTGTTACAATGACAAACTCTCAATGATTGATGTTCATTGAGCTAGGTCTGCACAACAGGAGCCCATGAGCACCCAGGCTTGGATTTAGTAGGGGCCTAAGGAGTCCCACATCTCATTGCTACACCACTTTCTACTGACAGATTCAGAGACAGAGGAATCATTTTCTTCAGTGTGTGCCCATTGATCTGATGATCTTTGTACCAGGGTTTTCTTTTAGGGCCGCCAGCTCACAAAAAAAAAAAATGACATGGAGATTTGTTATTAATTATGAAAGCTCGGCCTTAGTTTAGGCTTGTTTCTAATTAGCTCTTATAACTTATATTAACCCATATTTTAAAATCTGTATTCTTCTACTGCTTGTTAACTAATCTCTATTATGGCCATATTAGTTATTGCACATCTCCCTGGTGACTGGGCCTTTCTTCTTCCCAACATACTGTCTACCTGGAAATCTTGCCTAGCTATTGGCCATTCAGCTTTTTATTAAACCAATCAGAGTGAAACATCTTCACAATGTACAAAAAAGATTATTCCACAACAGATCCACAGGAGACTCTGTTGATTACCTCTCCCCTTGGATGCTTAGCTGTACTTCAAGGTGGTGCCTTTTTATGCATGCAAATTTGGAAGGAATTTAAATGCATTACAGAATATTGAGACACAGCATAGACTTGGGCCATTTTTTAGTGTTCTTCACTTCCGTGCAGAAATCAGGTATGCACACTCAGGCAAGTATGGCAACTGTGAAAATGTATGATGCAGATCACCTGTGCTGTGTGGCATGATTGACAGGCAACTTTCACTGCTGCATCCATCTGTGTAACTACCACTTTATTCCCAGGGGCCACATTTTCTCAGCCTCTTTCTGGTCATCAAAGCACCTCTGTGCTCCAGAAACCCTGGATTCTTTAATGGGCATCTTTGGCTCAGCATCCCTGGATAGTATGGACAGTCTGAGAAGCTTCTCACCCAAATATCATCTCTTTGTTCTCTCCCATCCCAGGCATTAGACCTACAGTCCCACCTTAGACAGACAGTAGGAAAGATGAGGGTAAGAGTCTGAAAACCTACTTACTTAACCATAAAAGGCCAGTGACAAAGTTTCTATAGACTATTTCCAACTGAAAGTCCTACAACCATAAGGTACTAAAGTTGACCAGATTAATCATTTCCCTATTTCAATCTGTATCTTCTTTGTATATTGTTTGAAACTATAGACAAAATGCATAAGTCTTCTGCCTATGATTAAACGTTAAATAAGTCTATTTTAATGTTTAATATGAATGTGTTACAATGTGTACATTTTGTGCATGTTATCAAAATTTTATAAAATATTTGAGATATTGTAGCACCATTACATTTTATTTATGAAGAGAAGGAGGCACAGAAAGGTGAAATAACTTCCTCAAGACCACATAGCTGGGAAGTTACCGAGTAAGAGTAGAAACCTAGGCTCTCTGCTTTTCAGACCTGGAGTCTTAGCATGCCAGGCTGTCTTTTCCTGCTCCTTATGAACTGAAGAGATCTAGATGCCCCTCTGCTGATGGCCAAAAGTGAAAGCTACTTTATGTTGTGTTTAAAACCCAACAAGCTGCCCTCACATACTTCTCTTTGTAGTGATATTTCATTTGTATTCTATTAAACACAGCTTGCCTGAAGTTCAGAGAGTGAAACAGCCGCCCTGGTCAGCCTTACAGACCAGGCAGTGGTGACACACACCAGTTTGCCACAGAAACTAGGCCTTAGTGGAACATGCCTTTAATCCCAGCACTGGAGAGGAATATAAAATGAGAGGAGACAGCTCTCAGACACAGTCCCATTCTGAGATTCCTAGAGGCAGGCTCAAAATTTCAGACTGAGGTAGAGGTAAGAGCCAGTGACAGGCTGTTTTGCTTTTCTGACCTTCATCTTGAATCTCAATTTCTGTTTCTGGGTTTTTATTAATCTTGCAACATCTCTTACTGTGTGTCTTATTACTGTGCTTTGGGAACTTTCATTACAGACAAAAGAAATTGGATTATTTCATTTTCTACACTGAACTCCCTCATCTACATTGCTGTGATGTGGTATACTTTGTCCTCTAGCTTCCCTCAACAAATATGATAATTATATCCCCAAATATGTGTATAGTCTGTCATTCAATAAGTACTGTAGGAAGGACAGGTTTGGCTTTGCTAAGGCTTACTTGGGTAACACTAGACCATGAAACAGAGGGAAGAATAGATCCTGTCTCCTACTATGTTTAGGATTTGGACAATATAGGAAAAGGTTGATTCTCTATACAGAGATAAGAAAACTTAGAAAGCTCCAAGATGTCCATCTTAGACATAAGGATTTTCTAATGAGCATTGAGTTGAAGCCAGAGAGAAAGCAAAATGAGGCTGCCACTTGGAGTGCAACTCAGGAAGCAGTTAACCTTTCTTCCCCCTGAGAAGTTCCACGTGTTCTTCACATTCTCTCAGGTCTAACAAGTGTGCTTTAATTTTGTTACATATTACACACATGAAAGCTTTTGAAAAGTATTTAAAAACTCATAGGGACTTCTTTTTTATACATTTTTATTAAAAATTTCCTCCTCCTCCCATTTCCCTCCCATCCCCCCCAATTCC
>LOEQ01001677.1:200288-213259 GCA_001685075.1 Bramus lutescens | reverse complement strand
GAAGGAAGGAAGGAAGGAAGGAAGGAAGGAAGGAAGGAAGGAAGGAAGGAAGGAAGGAGCCTCCTATTAGAATCTGAGATTTCCAATCACCATGTGAAGTTCCAGGTGAAAGACTTGCCTCTCACCAATGCCAAACAAAAACCTTCATTCTCTCAGTCAGGACAAATAGACTCAAAACTACAGCTCCTAAATGGTAAATTCCTCCAACAGTTTCTTTCTGAGAGCAATGTGAAATGCTACCAGGAACCCTGTTTGGAGAATGCCGGCTGAGAAGTGCTGCTTTAGCTGGAATGTTTCTGAGTTGAAATCACCCGAGCTCTGCCTGCCAATATATGGGCTCACGTCTGAACATATCTGAATCATTGTGGCCCGATGAAAACCTAAGGGCTGCAGACAGAAATGGGTCGGGACTCTGCAAGTCGATGTGCTGACACTGAAGGGTGGAGGCACGCGTCACGTAGCCTTCAACTGCGCAGTCCGTGGAGCTCCAGGGTTTGGCTAGGCATCTACTAAATCAGGACTTCTGATTCCAAACTAAGCATTCTTAAGCGACAGATTTATTCATGAGGGTCTGATTAAGAAGTAGTAGGATAGGCCTTTTTCATCATGTTCTACCCTCTCTAGTTAACCAGACATTGTAATGCTTTGCCAGTGTCTGCGAGTGAGTCATCCCGACTGTCCCCACGACGAACCTTCCTAAAGCCCCCATATCTAACAAGGATCCCCTATTCAGTGTTCTGTCCTGGTCTGGCCACCCCTGCCTGCATGTTCCCCATCCTCTAGACTCTGACCAGTATGAACTCCACCAGCCCCAACCTCCAGACTTTTGTGCTAGACTCAAACTCTTAGTCTATCACCTAACCAGCTGAGTACAATTAATCTTTCTCTTCATATATCCTCCCCAAACTCTAGACTTAGACCAGAGTGTGCACCCTGCAGCTCAGACAAGCACCCTATGCCCACCCAACTTCATTCCACCTAAGCCACATCCAACCTTTAGGCCCAGGCAGATCCACATACCCTGCCACTTTATACATATCAGACACAGAACTAACCAAAAAGTCCATGTGCCCAGCTCTCATTGCCAAAGTACAATGTGAAAGTCCAAGGCAATGTGCTGCCCACTAAATATAGAAATGTTTGCCCATGAGCATCTCCTAGATGAACCCCATGACACAGAATTTAGAAGAGCGATCATAAACTCACCAAAGTACTCGAAGAGTGTAAAGATACAAAGAAACAGCTCAGTTAACTTAAAGAAAAGAAATGCCTAAGGGGTGTCCGAAAAATGATTAGGATCCAAACAAGATGGTCAGATAAAGGAAGAGCATCCTTCTGTGATTGAGAAGCAAATCACGACAACCAAAATAAACATGCCAAAACAATGATTCCTTATGAGGGAGACAGAACTTTTGGTAAGTAATGAATAGATAAATTCAGTGCTTTGACATTACTAAATGAAGAATAAATACATTTATAAATGTTAAGTATTCAATGGATCATGGAACTATACACCAAGTTCTAGAATAAATCTTAGAAATACATTGAGAAAGGCTTTTTCTTCTGCTGACTTAATAAAAAATACTAATATGAGCAAAGTAACTCGAATCTTCCTTCATACCCAGGCTTCAGAATTAGAAATCATCCAAATTAGACTCAATTCTCTGATCAGTAAATCCCAGGAGAGATGATGTTAAGGTGTAAATGAGCCCACCTCTGTCATGGAATCTTGGAAAAATTAAACAGACATACTTTAGCACATCATAATGTATAAGCTTTGTAATATAAAAATGTTATTTGTCTTAGCAAGCAAATGACTTTCTTTTTAAAACAGTGGTTGCACAGGACATGAAACTACATCTATATTCAAATGTGACTAAATAACAGGCTTAAACCACACAAATTGATGTACGCATATAGGAGAATTGCTCAAAAGTAAAAAGAAAAGTCAAATGTGGCCCTGGATTACTACTGATATTAATCAGACAATCCCATAATCACATGAAACTAACTCTGAAAACTCAAAGCTAATTAATTTTTCCTGATCCAAAACGGGTCTGAAGTTTTGCTAACAAGAACAGATTTATTTCAAGTTACTCTGTTACTTTTTCTTATAAAAGTATTAGAGGGCTGTTTGAGAAAAATATAAAATACTAAAAGATAATTTGCAACTCTATGTATACATGTGCCAGTGATTTCCACTGACACAGCAAAAAGGCGTAAGTTCCTCGTGAACCATAAGTAAAACTTGTGTCGTGATTTCACAGTACAAAGCACCAGCACCACAGATTCTCATTACAGTTAGCCAGCACCCCCCTCTGGCATCTGTATTTCCATTTCCCATGTCTCACCCATGTGTCTTATTGTAGCCCACTGCTACCCCTTTATTCCAGTCTCTTCGTCTGCTTTCTATCACCAACATAGTTTCGCTTCTGTTTCTGTGCCATGTGTTATGGAATTTTCACTTTATATGTATTTCCTAAAGGGGAGAAGATTTGATCCCTTCCAGTAATATAATAATAATGTAGTTTAATATTATACCTGTTGACACATCATGGAGCGATTGTTTTTGTTATCTTCTATATCCATATTGACTCATAACTTGACAGAAAATGTTTTGAGTTATAGCATGTGTAAGACATAGTTTATAGTAAAATCCAATTCATATTGGCCAGACCTTACCTCTCACATACGAGAGCTCTGCTGGAAAGGTCACCCACATGGTACCTGTGCTCTACAAGGTCCTCACAGAAGGATTTCCAGCAGCACCTGCATGAAAGAACTCCAAGGGGGGAATCCCTCATATGCACTGCTGTCCACTAGCATGTGCAGCAACAGAGATGCCGTGGTTCCTTCACTTTGGGACGGTCTCATATATACGGCAATGACAGTAGAAAATCAGAGGTATAAAGACAGAAAGACAAAGACAGTATCTGTCTCATTCTCACAGCCCATTGGCTAGTGCATTGAGCATCTATGTGCTCACTTCCATCCAGAAGGAAAGTCATTTTCTGTGTTCCTTTAAGCCAACGGTTCTCAACCTTCCTAAAGCTGCAATATTTTAATACGGTTCTTCATGTTGTAGTGACCTCAACCACAAAATTATTTTTGTTGCTACTTCATGACTGTATTTTTTCTGATATTAATTGTAATGCAAATACCTGATATGCAGGATATCTGATATGTGACTCTCAAGGGGGTGGAGACCCCCAGGTAGAGGACCACATAGAATTTATGCTGTGTATAGATGCCAGGCGACAGAAGTGGAGAAAGAAAAGAGGTGAAAATAAAGTAAAGCAACATTATAAAAACCACAAAGTAAGCTGGGCAGTGAGGGCACACGCCTTTAAACCCAACACTTGGGAGGTAGAGGCAGGCGGATCTCTGTGAGTTCAAGGCCAGCCTGGTCTACAAAGTGAGCTTCAGGACAAGCTCCAAAGATTCACAGAGAAATCCAGTCTCAGGGGGAAAAAACAATAGGGAGGCACACTCATCTTTTTATGTTTATACTATGCAATGCTCCAAGGGCTTATTGAAAAATAAACTTCTATATGAGATGAGATAGAAGAATATCAGTTCAAAGGGAAAAAGACAGTCTTAATTTTTCTGTAATGCAAGTGTATTTGCATAGGAACAAAGGTTATTCTATTTTTTAAAGGTTTTAAAAAATACACAAAGCACCCATGGAGTGTGATCTAAGTGCTCTGACTGCAAATAATTCTCTTTGGAGCAATGAAGCTTCTCGGCCATAGGCTCAAACATCTGCATCTTCCTCACTGTCTAAGAAGACAGCCCTGTACTGAAGCAGCAGAGCAAAGATGACATAAAATATCACGTGGACAGAAACATTTGAACTCAAATATTGACTATAAAATAGTCTGCAGGTTCAAATACAACAGGAGAAAAAGAGAGGAAAGAAAGAGAATACGAATAATGAAGTCTTCTTTCCTTTCATCTCCGATTCTCTCTTCAGTGCTCCGGGAAAGGAGACAAGCCTACAGCTGGAGCTGGAGAGAAATCTTTGCACATCGACCAGCAGTGGCCCATGCGCACCTGTGAAACACCCTTTCTGAACGGTGCCACTTCTGGGGTACGTTCATTGTGAACAATTGGAACAATCCAAGGAAAGACTAAATTCTTATATAAACTCAATGAATTTAACCCCACCTCATCGGGTAATTTGGAGTAGATTGAGCTAGTTCCAAACCACAGCATTTCGGCTTTTGCATGATCTTGTCTGGCAATGATTTAAATTTGATAACAAGCCAAAATTCCAACTGTTTTTTTTTTACCTCTGTCCTAAAATTGATGTAGAGGACTATGAATTTATCATACACTGAAATCATTTTTATATTGCTGTCTTATTATTTTATAGATGGATCATATTTTCAAGAAAAAGAAAAACTGATTTCAAGTCCATATTTTCCATTTGTAGAACCCATAACAAATACATAACTTTCTGATGGCTAGATTTTGACTCTTTTTTTTTTTTGGTTAGTATAAAGAAATGTGACTCTATCTGTGGCTCAGAAGGGCCCCTTGCGTGGCATAGCACAGTTTTGAAAAGAGACAGATGGAAAGAGTTTATTCTTAGTGTGAAAAGCTATAATTTATTCCTTGGTAAACAAATAAATTAAAGACCATTCACATTTGGGTTTGACCAGAAACAAATGTGGAAGGCCTTCCCTGGGATGTGACGATAGCTTTAGGATCCTTTTAAGTAAACAAAGCTTGAGCCTACCATTGCCATTGGCATTTGGTGAATAATAACCAGGGGAAGGTCTTGATCCCCACTCTTAGGCTGTGACCATCTCAGTGTACAAGATCCATGTACCATACTCCAGTAAAATAGCTAGTATTACCTTTGCATTTAAAGACGAGAACAAGCACATTTCACATTTCTTCATTGCATGAAGAAAATATGTAGGAACTGTGAAGGTCATCATATTGCATGAAGAAAATATGTAGGAACTGATGAGTACATGTCCACTGAACTTTATTATGACCAACCCTGTTCCTCCAATTCCTTTGTTCATAGTACACATACGTTGGCTTAAATAGCCCCAACATCTTGGTCATTTCAGAATAAATGCCAATCAATGTTTTCAGTGTAAAGCCCAGAGTGGACACAGTGGGGCATGACTGTAATTCCAGTGAATTAGGAGGTGGAGCAGAAGGACGACTTGAAACGAGGAGTTTAAGACAGCTAGGCGACATGGTGCCATCCCATGCCAAATGCATAAATGATAAATAAATAGGTAGATAAATGAATAAATAAATACACAAACATTATCATGTCTCAAAATCAGCATCAATATTTAGGCATAATTTGACTGTCGAAGAATACTAAGTCTATCCAGCCTTTTCTGTAATTTTCTTTTTATAACCTGCATTACTTGCCATGGTATTTGTGGAGAACTAACAGTCACTATCATCATTATCATCATTATCTAAAGAGAAATGTTGTCATTAGATGACCTTTTATTATATAATCAAGAACTCTGCCTAAAATAGGAATGCTATATGGCTGTGCTCCTTCCTCAGCATCTATATTCTATACAGGATATAGTCAGCACTCAGTAAATATTTGCTGATGAGTTCTTCTGTGGGATAGTGGAGTTAGGTCAAATACATTATTCAAACATCCAGAGAGTTAGCGAGACATCGATGGAGAAACAGGTTTTGAAGGACAGTGGAAAAGTGACAGTAGAACATTACCCACAATACCTGTGGCCAGACTCGTATCTTCTAGAGTGAACCTGTTGCCTTGTTCACAGTGAGTTTGGATTATAAGCCAGGAAAATCCAATGTTTATAGAAACTCCACCAGAAATCAACACACCTACACTGTTGGAGTACAGTGCTCTAAATATGGAAAATGAAAACAGAACCTCTAGACTGGGCAGTTAGTTATAAGTCATCGCCCTTGTTCTGTTACTCAAGAGAAGTTCAGTTGATATTTGTACCATGAATTCTTCTCTCATGTGACTATGTTACTTCCAACAAAGAATGGACAACTTGAACTTTGCACATGGTTCAGGGAGTGAAGAAATTAACCATCAATCGTAATGACCTCTGTTCAGTCTCAGGAGCCAGGTGGTAGAAGGAGGGAACTGACTCCTGCAAGTTGCCCTTTGACCTCCATACAAGTACTATGCCATGTACGTACATGTGTATATGCATATGCACATTAACTAAATAATATTTTTAAAAGGCACTGATAGTTTTATTTAAACTATTGGAAACATTGCACTCTAATACTAATATGGGTGTCTGTCTGTCTGTCTGTCTGTCTGTATCGCCACTCTTATCCTAAACACCAGTTACTTTAGTATTCACCTCTGTTTCTCATAAGTAATAACATAAACCTTAAATAAAATTCAAAAACAAAAATTATGCCTTTTTCCAAAAACCATGTAAAAATGATAAAAAAAATGTTGAACCACAATAACAAAAATTTAAATGTCTTCAATTAAGACAAAAGGAGATTTAAAAATTATGCCAGCAAATGAAATGAAAGAGATATTTTGTATGTAAATGAATAAATGTCATAATTATCAAGATAGAAGATAGCTAAATACATAAAGAGATAAATATTCCAACATACAATTAAGTGAACAGGGTCAAGTGAACTGGTATACTATATACATATAGAGACTGAACTTTCTGTAAACAAGCCAGAATGTATGTCAACATTTCAGATGTTACATGTACAAGGCTAAAAGACAAACTGTAGAAGTCAGAGTCCAAAGGATCTCTAACATGAATGAAGAAAATAGAACATGAATTCACATTTGTTCTTAAGGTAAAGAAATATTACATCAAGAAGAAAACAAAAGTGGTAAAGAAACAGCTAAATTACTAAGGTTATTTCAGAAATAATATTAGAAGGGAAAGTTCTGCCTCCATACCTTTGTCCATGTCTGGCTTCTTTCACTTAAGGATATATAAATCCCATGGGGTATGGTAATTCCTGTCCATGGTCCGTTGTATTTGGAAGGCTGAAGTGGAATCTGCCAAATCCATAAAGTTGCATTCGTGAAATAGGCAATACCAATACAGAGAAAGAAAAGGGTAGAAAAACAATACAAATCTAGGAAGTACTGAATAAGGTAAAAAAAATAATTAACTACGTTAGCAATTTCAAGGTTCAAAAACATGAATTAAACCTATTCAAGTAGAATCTTCTTTTGGATTGCCTTCAATATTAATACATTATCAAAGGCAGGTATGCAACACAACACAAACATTAGCACCAAATGATGATGAATAAGCCCAAACAAATACTGACCAAAATGACCTTTGATTGAGATGAACAAAAGATAAAAATATTAATAGAAACATAACCTGCTACTATTACATAGTGAAAGGTGCAGTACTTCAAGAAGTTTTAACAAATATAAGAATAAATGTATATGAAATATTTCCTCAAACTTGTTAGCGTGAAGCATAACAAAATAACACAGAAAAATTGACAAGCCCCTAAAATTTCTCCCTGAAAGCATATAGGCTATTTGAAGGGAGTGTGTGTTTTACCAGCACAATTTAGAGCTTTTAACCTAATTGTTAAAATGTAGAACCAGACCACAGCAAATAACAGACTCACAAGTTGTCATATAGTAACCAACTACAGAAACGTAAACCAATCCCAGATGTCAATATCAAAGGCACAGCGATAACAACAGAGTCTTGGCTACCTCTGATTGAAAGGCACCAGGAGAGGGTAACAACGAAGCAAGTTACCCTCTTCCCCAAGTTGCATGCATCATTGTCACTGTAGCACTGGAAATTAATTGGTGGGATAAAAAGGCCCAGGATGACCAAAGAGAAATGAGATAAAAAAAAAGAAAAGAAAGTATAATGAAATTAGTTTAACAGAGTTGTGAGAAACATCATGAATGAAATGGCCATCTCATAAGAAATAACTACAAACTATGAGGTCAATGAAAGAGAACACGGCAATCCTGCCGTGGAGTTGTGAGCATCACATGCTGTGTTTTCAAACTACTTTGGGAAAGAACAAACTAATTTAAGAGGATTGGAATGAAGCCAACAAAGATCCAATGTGACAGCCAGGATGGGTCAAATTGCCTAGTACTTCCCCACTCAATCACTTCCTCACCTTTGGAAATGGACAACTGTATGACATTGGGCTCCTTGGGTCTTAGATATCAGAACCGCTCCAAAGAAAACATAAAACTCAATGGTTAGTCACCAACACTGAGTTCATCTATCGAGAAAAAGATGTCAACCTAATTTATCTTCTTTTACCATGGATCCTTCTCACATTCCAACTTTTCCAAAGAAAACAGAAAAACCTACTCTCTGTTAGATTAAAAAAAGTAAGCAAATAATGAAATGTGGAAAGAATAGTCAATAAGCAAGCTGTGGTTTCTCTATGAGCCTAACGTCTGGTGAAAATTTCGAAAACACTGGCTCGGATCCAACGACCCACAGTCCTCGTGTGCATTTAAACACATTCTTCTAACTTCAAAACTTCTTCATGTCTGTCCTTTTCTTGTAGGAAGCTGTTACAAGCACCAGGATGTTAGCTGTGCCTAAAATCACATAGATTTACAATACAAGGTTTTAATTCTGCAATAACTGAAAGAATACTGTTGTCACCTTTATCCTTCTTTTTCCTTTGTCCCCCGTAAAAGCATGTACTGGTATTTAGACTAAACACTTTAAAGTTTCTCTTCCCAGCAGCACATTTTCCACCACCTCCAGAAAGCTTCCCCCTTTACTCAATAAAATCAGTGTCCTAACCTTCTTGGTATTCCACACCTGTCTTTTAGGAGACCTTAAGAAGGAAAATGTATTTTCTTCATCTACATCGGTGGTTCTCAGTCTTCGTAATACTGAGATCCTTTATTACAGTTCCTCTTGTTGTGGTGACCCCTAATGACATAAAATTATTTTGTTGCTATTTTATAACTGAGATTTTTGCTACTATTATGAATTGTAATGTAAATATCTGATATGTAGGATATCTGATATGTAACCCCTGCAGAAAGGGGTCACTACCACAGGTTGAGAACCACTGATTTGAATACTCTTCATAGCATTTGGAGTTGTTGATCTTGTCCTCAACTCTTCTACACCATTGCCCCGTGCTGATAAAGTATGAGAACTAAACAAAGAAACCTATATGCTCCTTAAACCATCCTAGACTGTCAGCTGAAAAAATGTATCACCAAGATGTGACCACTGAACTGTTTGTTACATAACATGCTTATAAAAAGAAAACAATTTAGATTTCAGTCGATAGGTTGATGGAGCCAAAGAAATGCCTGGGTGTCCTTTGGGATTATTCTTTTCAACAAAGTCTGTCATGCTCGCTAAGTTCCAAATGACAGTGTAGGAACATGTGAAATTGAAATTAGGCTGTCGAAGTAACATGAGAGGAGACAGGAAGATCAGAACATGCTCTGCACAGCCTCCAGCTAAGTAACACAGTATAATTTTCTCTGTCGGCCACCTAATACAGCTCCTTCTCAAACCACCTACTCTTTAATTGCGTTTTACTAAGTTAGCAACCAATTGAATAAATCTAATAAATTATTTGAAGATTTAATATGTATAATGGAATTCTTTTCATACATTAAATATATCATAATGATACCTCATGACTCAAAATAACTTAAATAATGCAAATCAGTTTTTCACAGCATATAAATATGGTGCTGATGCTTCTAAATATACTTCATGCAATCATTTTATAAGGAGTATACCTTTAGCTAGAAATGATTGTTGCTTTTTGTTAGTCTTATATTGTTACATGAATCTATTCTCAAGTAGATTCCATAATTCTTGTAACCTTGGAAACATTCGCTTGAACCTGACCAAAACATGTGTTCATGTTTTGATGCCATGTTCATATTTAATTCATTTTTTTAAGTCTTTAAAAGTGGACTTCTTTGCAGCTGGAGCATTCCCAAGTATTCAGCTCAATTCAGTCACTCGTGGCAGTAGCTCTGCCCACATGCAGACATATCTACATGCTTCTCCAAAGGCTACTGCTCCCAAGGACCCATGAGAAGACAGAGAATCAAGGCGGCTATTCCTACATAAAGAACTCATGTGAAAGAAATGCCTGGAAAGTTTCTATTGTCTGAAAGGCCTCTACATTCCAGAAAATTCAATTTACTATGATTTCAGCTCCCTCAGCTCAGCCTGTGATCTGCTACCACAATGCCAGACACAACAAATACCTGTGCCTGTGTGATATCTCAGGATGGAGTCAGTTATTCTTTCCAATTACTGAAAAAATCAAATAATACAATGATTCTTATTTGCTTTTTTTCCAGAAGAGTAATCTAAAGCTCAGACAGAACAGCATAATCGTGGATTGAGAACTCTATATCAAAATTTTAATTTTCAGCTCAGTATTACTTTCATTATATCATTAAGTATTTGTACTAACAAACAGTGGCAAATAGCCTTACATAAAATTATAAATTAAAATACTCTTCTACATAACCAAGATCGAACGATTGAAAGCAAGAAACATTTGAACAGGACTGGAGAGAAGGCTCAATAGTTAAGAATACCGAATCTCTTCCAGAGGACCCAGGTTTAGTTCCCAGCACCCACATGGCAGCTCACAACTGTCTGCCATTCCAGTTCCAGGGGACCTGACACCCATGGCAAAACACCAATGCACATAAAATAAATAAATTTGAGAAATAAAGAGACATGTTTGAACAACAGATTTGGAGTCCTCACACTCATGCTCATGTAAAATATTATATTGTACAAACAAATTTTCCTATATGCTAGGATTTTCACAGCTTTATTTAGCATTTTTTGGATTCAACATAACACTAGTGTTGCTTTATGTAACATCTCCTCCAGCCTCGCCAATAACTCTATGAAATAGGACAACATTAGCCCTGTTTTATGAGTGAGTAACTTGGTCTGGAAAGATTGAGAGACCAGCTCCTAGGCCAACAGTTTCATGGCCTTTTGCACAGAATAAAGTTTTCTAGCACTGCTCAGACCGACAACTAGACATATTTATTCTAAGAGATTTGACCCACGTGGTGGAAAATCATAAGAAAACAAATGGTGATCGGCAAAAGAAACGATTCTAGGAAATTTCAGAAATAAAATTCACTTCATCAACGTCCTTGATTAACTTTCTTCAAACTGAATGCTTCTGGGTCATGCCCAATATTTGCCTCTGTCACCAAAGATATTAGCAGTAAGAGAGAGGATACATCTTACTTGTGTGTCACCAGGACCATGTTTAATTAAGGTCAATGAATAACCAACAAATTATTGGAAGAAAACCAACAAAATTCAGTATGTTCAATTAATAAATGACAAATCTTTAGTTAGAGAAATTAAACAACATAACCTAAATAGTCAATGTAGTTATCCCAGCTGCCGAAGAAGGTGTATTCCTCTCCATTATTCTTAACCTCAATATTTCCACTTTTTTTGTAACAGAAAAAATTTTTTTGGTGTTTCCAGTAATTTTTAAGTATATTTACTATATGGCCGGTAGTCATTAAAATATCCCCCAAATTTTGTACTCCACTGAGACCACACTAAAGCCTCAAGTAGAAGTTAAATTTTCTGCTATTATACATTCTGA
Source organism: Bramus lutescens (assembly GCA_001685075.1). Classification (NCBI taxonomy): domain Eukaryota; kingdom Metazoa; phylum Chordata; class Mammalia; order Rodentia; family Cricetidae; genus Bramus; species Bramus lutescens. The sequence goes on along the minus strand of LOEQ01001677.1, from coordinate 201,658 downwards.
AAGATAAAAATGAATGATTACCTGTTGAGGTGGAGAAGGAAGGAGCCCATGACCGGAACTTCCATAAACCACTTTTATCCCTGAGTTGTGTAAATCCTCAAAAGCCCTTCCATTCATAATCACCGAGTGACTTTTCAACTTGAAATACCACCAGCATAGCCAGGGTGCCGGTCTAGCCTAATCATTTTCCCTCTAAGAACAGCTCTGTAGGATAAATGGGAAAGGGAAAGAAATGTGATCCGCAATTGATCCCATTTGGATTTAAATCAAGATACACTATGTGTTAAGAGTCAATCTCAGAGCTTAAAGGACAAATGCCTCTGTGGTTTGCTTCCCTGCACTTCCCTCCTAATGCATCACTGACAGCAGGGCCACCATCTAAAACAGCGTGACAGAGCTGATTCAACTAAGACAGCACTAAGTTTTGACCAACTGTTCCAATATGGAACCAGACATTCAGAGAATGACAGTCACAAAGTATCACACCGTTTCCTCAATCTTTAAACTCACTTTGTGAGGTTACAGAGAGAAAATCGTCCACATTCAGGTCTTTGACTGTCTGAGTAAAGGTGACAATGACAATGATCTTCAGGGTCAGGAAGTGCTGGAGCAAAGGCAGCTTTTGAAGCAGGTAACATTCAGCGTCCTATATCGGTTGACACAGCTGAGCAACACACGTGAAAACGGTGTAGATCTGCACACACCCCTGAACAGTTTTCTGAAAACTAGAAGCTGTCTTTGGTGAGCATACACATGTGATTTTGCTGAAAGCGTGGGTAACATTAATCAAATAAGCCCCCTCATCAGTTTTCCCCATACGCTTAAGACTAGAAAACGCCTTGAAGAACCATAACACTGCTGCTGACATGTGGTCGCTGGATGTTTTATGGACTGCTGCTAGCAGCCATAAGTGAACATGAAATACATTTTTTAAGTTTTTCATGGTTGTATCTCCCAAGTTAGAAGTTGAAAGAGAATGATAAAGAGCTCAGAAAGAGGTATTGACTCTGTATGTAAATGGGTGCAGAAAAACAGTAGACTAGCAGAGGCGTTCCATGTGACGATAAACCACAACAAGCTAAGTTAATCTACCTAATTCAGAACCAAGTCCTCTAGCATATAGAAGAGTAGCAATTAAGATGACTGAAAACATAACTTATGAAAAAGTGTTAAGATAATAATCCTGATTATTGAATTATCCCATACAAGTAGTTTAAGAGGTGAATATGCTTACTACAATACATGTCAGAAATAAAACCTGTTAGCCACATCTCTGATTTATGTTGTCTTGAAAATTACATTTCAGTGAATCCACTGCTAATAGATAGATAGATAGATAGATAGATAGATAGATAGATAGATAGATAGAT
>LOEQ01001677.1:161881-192176 GCA_001685075.1 Bramus lutescens | reverse complement strand
AGTCAGCCCCCATTGTCAGCCACATTCAGAGAGTCCAGTTTGATCACATGCTCAGTTCCAGTCCAGCTGGATTTGGTGAGCTCCCATTAGAACAGGCACACTGCCTCAGTGGGTGGACCAAGCCATTGTGGTCCTGACTTCCTTGCTATGGCCTAGAAAATTAAGAAATACTTGACAAAAAAATTGTTTCAATGAAGTAGTTTTAAGAATAGCTGCTTCATACTACATACATTTTTATTGTATTTGTAATGACAATGTTTATTATTTTTTTAAAAAAGAATAAAAGAAGTCTTGAGCAAAAGACTCTGTAGGCAGACATGTGGTCTTGTTAAACATGTAGCTCAACTTTGATAGTTCATGATTTCTGAAATTTTTTTCAAAGATGTTAATTGCATAGAGACCTGTATGGTTACCAACGGGATATTTTGTGGGATAAAAAGTGTATTTTACAAAGCTCAACCAGGCAGAGTTGCTTTGTCCTTTGCAGGCTCTCAGGCCTGTGGGTTTCTATAGGGCACCTGGGAATGCCCACCAAGAGGGAGTTCACACCAGGGAGGTTCCTTCTCTTGAGCCACGCCCACCTGACGCCCAACATCGAGTCATTCACCAGCTATGGAGTACAACCCCTTCACAGGTATAATAATTTTTATCCTTTTCTTTTTAAATAGCTAATTAGGATACTCTAACATGAGGACACAAATGAGAAGAAGAAACTGTGTATTCCTTTTCTCAAATATCAACTTCTGAAGTCTTTCTTCCATAGAAATTTCTCAGCTATTTTGGGCTTCGACCCAGTGAGCTCTGAGCTCCCCTCCATACATGAATTTTATCTGAACTATTATAATGTTCTTTGGTTGCTATCATTTTGTTAGTTAAGTTTGTTTGGCATTTGTGTTTCCTTGAAGTAACATTTGACTCTGTATCCCAGGCTGGTCTGAACTTCACCATGTTCCCAAGCTAGCCTGAATTGATGATTTTCCATCTTCAGTGCCCTGAATTTGGGGATCAGATTATATACTATCACACTGGGAGTTGTGTTCTGTTTGGGGTCTTTTGTTTTATGTCTGCTTTGTTGTCTTACAGTGCTGAGGATTTGAACCTAGAGCCTCACCCATGCTGGTCAAGTGTACTTCGACTGAGCTACAGGCTCGTACCTCCCCAAACTATTTTTCCCTTTACCCTTTTCAATCTGGAATGTTCCCACTAATAATAAAGTGTTTGCAGCTTATGAGCATGCCTGGTGGTGTTCCGCATTCTATAGATTTCAAAACCTCCCAGAAGACATTATTCTCATCAGGCAGACAAGGTTCACAGAGGCCTGTCACCATCAAAAATATAAAGTCAGTTTAAGTCAACAGAAACACAAACTAAACTATTTTTAATCTCTCCTAATGATAGCCCATTGCTCTCACTATTTCTGCAACTTTTTGTCTAGCTATTGCCGTGCATATTAATAGCACCTTCTCAGGCTGTCGCTTAAAATAAAGTACTTCCTCTTAAGAGTAATATTTAAGTCCTCCAGCTAAGAACTAATGAACCAATAAATTTATGAACTCCACCATTACAGGGAATTAGATGACTTGAATGCAGTGCTGTCCAGTTGATCTAGACAAAACCCAATCCAACAGTGTTAGTGACATAGTAACTGAGCAATCACACAACCCCACACCCTAAAGGCAAATGGCTCTTTGTGTCCTCTGATCCCAGTGGATTTCAGTCACATATCTTATCATGGAATGTGTGAGGACATGGAGGCAAAAAATAGCATGACCAGCAGTCAACTTAGAATGCCGCTCCTTCCCACCTCCATTGATGCTGAAGAAGCCTCTCTTCTTTCCCTGGAGCCCTATTGGTGTTTTTTTGCCACAGCACTGATGTCACTCTCTGCATAACTATGACTTGTGTGTTTGTATTCATTCATATTTATTTATTCACATTAACCTCAGGAGGGCAGAGGCCTTGTCATATCTTTTGCTGCTCTCCCTCGCAATACTGACACTCACCTATCATTCGCAGTATAATTTATTAACAGTTTAATACTGGGGAATAATCCACTGTCCCGCTGCTGAATATAGCCTAGAAAAGTTTGTGAGATTAAGCATTTTCCCTTTATTTTCCTTCTAAAACTATATCCTTTTTTGAATTCAGTTGCTTTCCTGTTTATTGCAAATCAGCTCTCTCTTCTCTCTCTCTCTCTCTCTCTCTCTCTCTCTCTCTCACACACACACACACACACAGTGATGAATTTCTATAACTCTCCTTGCTCATGGAAGTCAGTTTTGAATTATTTTCAGCCAAGCACAGTTGCAAATGTACCGAGAGAGGGCAGACAGTGACACCCCCACCTTCCCACCACCGTGTTTTCCCAGAGCACTCAGCAGTCACAGCTCTGCTGATGCATATCCTAATTTCACTTCATACCTCACCCCCACCACATGAAAACAACTTTAAGAATCAAAATATCTTTCTTATGTCTGGAGACTTTGCTGAACAAGGTGAAGTCTTTAAAAAAATCATTTTTATTCTAGTTCTGTCAGAAACTCATTAATATCTCCCAAGTTGACTTCTGGGCAAATAAAAAAAGGATGATTTTTAATAATGAACTGACTTGATATTTGAAAATCCCTTGTACATATGGAGTCACAAACCCTGACTTATCCAAAATGGATCTTCTTAAAACTTCATGTCAGGTAGGAAATTAAGTGGTAAGCAGATGTGGTTGTGATATTGCCTCGGTCTGAATCTCAAATTCTCTGATTACTACACATGGGCCTTAAGCAAGTTAGTCTATTTCCCTGGTTGTTTTGGTTTCTTAAACATAAAGTCGTAACGCAGCTGTAACTCTCCCACAAAAAATATCATGAAAAGTGAATGACACAATTGGGAAGCAGTAGGGGATAACCTAAGCACTCAAGCAAAAACAGAAAAAGCTGGAGGCATCACCTTAACCTGATTTCAAAACACATTTCAATGCTACCATAATTCTGAGTAGTGTGATCCTGGGCTGCAGAGAAAAACGATGACAAAGAGCACAGAGCAGTTGTCACAGAAATAAACCCAAGTCTTGGTCTGGGCAAGGATTTTTGTCACTAGGATTTTAAATGCACAAGCAAAAAAATAACAATAACAAACATTTCATCAAGCAAACAAGCAAAAAAAAAATCTGTCCAGCAAAAGAAAGTTGACAGAATAAAAAACAGAAATGCAGGATAAGACACAACATTTGCAAAAAGTGCATCTCTAAGAGACTGATGTATAGAATACATAAGAAACTCAAATGACTCCAGAGCAAGACAACAATCCATCCCATTTACTTACAGGCAACTGAACTGGAGACAGTCCTCCAGTGATAGAACATAAATAGCCATTGGACTATCCCCAACATCTCCAGTAACCAGAAAAAAATACAACACAGTGAGATGTCACTTCTTCCCAAGTCAGAACGGCTCTCATCAAATATGAGGGACAGCAAGTGTTGACACAGATGTAGAAGCACCTGTTAGTATAGCCATTCTGGGAAAAAATAGAAAGGTGAGTTAAATGATTGACAGCAATATTACCAGCAGTTCTGCTTTGGTCAGTGCATCTATAGGAACTGCAACTAGTATGTAATTTACGTACCTGTATTTCATATTCATACATCATAATTCACAAGATTACATTGCCATCCCTGATAAATAGAGAAAAGGTGGCATTTTGCATACAATGGAATGTATTAAAAATATAATGTCTTCCCATCAAAACTTGGATTGCAGTAGGGGGCCATTATGCTAAGCAAGCTAAGTCGGATACAAAAATACTCTAAGATCTCGTAAACATGAGATTCCTAAAGACTGGATCTTGTAGGACAGAGGCTAGAAAGTCAGCTACCAGAAGCTGAAAAGAGGTCAATAAAGAAGAGCACTAATCAAATGGTACAAGATCTCAATCACACTCAATGATTATTTTATTGATCTACCCTACTGCATGGTAACTATAACTAATCACAATGCATTGCATATTTCATAACTGCTAAAGAATAGTATTTTAGCATTCTCTCCACAAGAAACAAATTGGTGTGAGAGTGGTGGTAAAGAAGATTGCTGTGAGTTCCAAGTTAGCTTCAGCTGTGTTACAGATCAGCTTGGACTAGAGAGAGAACCTGTCCTAAAAATGACAGGCATAAAATTTAATGATAATAATAATTTCATGATGGGCTGGACTGATAGTTCAGGATTGAAGAGCACGTGATGCTCTTGCAGAGGACAAGGATTCCTAGAACCCACATCAAGTGGCTTAAAACAGCCTGTAATTCCAGTTCCAGGAATCCAACGCCCCCTTACGCTCTCTTCAGACACTCCATGCGTGTGGTACGTAAGGACAGGCAGGCACACACACACACACACACATAAAAACAAATAAAATAACCTGGCGAGGAAATTGATCTGTCAATTATTTTGATTTAATGTCTCTATAATGTAAGTATAAATGAAAACATCACATTGTGGTCTATAAATATACACGATTATTATCTGCCAATTATATTTAAAGTGTTGAAACCAGTACATTTGCCCCCAGATACCTTAGATGCTGTTTCCATCATCTTCTTCCCTACCAAGTGTGCTTTGGTTTATGTGTGCTAAATCTTGGTCTCTAGGGTGGCACAGTTGGAGACAGTTGCTGTTGGAAATTTGAGGAAGTAGGGCCTGGGGAGAGGTTCTTTGGGCATTGGAGGTTTGTCCTGGAAAGATTTTAAGGGTATCAATCACCCCCAAGATCACTGTTTAGTAATATAATGTCTTATGCACGCATTTCACGTATGGTGTCACCGTATATGACACTTGCCAGGGCAAAGGCAATATAGCTAGCTAACCCCATCCTGGACTTTGAATCTAAACCTCAGATGGGTTGCTGTGGGTTTGAAAGTATACTTAATACATAATATATAGAAGTTCTTTTTTATTCTTGTACCATGTGTGTGTATTTATCTCAATGTATTTTCAAGTTTAATTCCAAAGCTGTATATTTCCTTTTCCTGTGTTATCATCATCTTCCCATTTTATTCATCTTTATCTTGCCATGATATAATCAAATCTGCCTCTTGAATGTGATGGTAATTTTAATACGTATTTTTAAATCATTAAGCAGAACAGGACATACCTAATAGCATATCTGTGTATGCATTTCTGTAAATTAGAGAGTAAAAGCATAACTTTATTATTACATTAAAAGCTCTTCAGTTATAGCTTTCTTAAAGTACAAGTGATAAATTTACTCAAAGCTAAGGATTACTCCTGTGTCAGTCATCTCAAAAGTTCTACTGTGGTCAGTATCTTCAAAAACGTTGCTCTGCGGAAGGGTGAGTTTCAGTGTCAGGGCTTTGACATTTAAGATGCCGTGTCTCAGAACGCATAGGTATCCCATAAGACCAAGGTCAGACTGTCAACACTGCGTTCCCATCCTCTCCTCAGCAAACACGACTTTCACCCCATCTGAGTGTTACCCTCAGATTCCATAAGGACAAGCAGGACACAAGAGAACAGAAACATATTTAAAATCACTCAAAAGCAGGGGAAAAAATACATCAGTGTTTATTTTGTCCACCTGGTTCAAAGAACCTCCTGATAGTTAGAACAAAGCTAGGAACAAAGAATGTGAGTCCGTGCAATTCAAACCATGTCATTACTGCAGCGATTCAGATAGGCATTTGTCCTTCTAGAGGTTCGAATCCAAAGACAAAAGGACTTAACAAGGAACGCGAAACTTAACTTAATGTTATGATAACTGACCTGCGTGGCCATCAGCACAGTTCACTGAGCAGAAAGCAGGACTGGCATTTTCCTAATCTAAATTCCGAAGCTGACACGTAAGCCTGATATATTGATGATGGAAAAGTCTCTGCCTTTCTGGCTAGCACTTGGAATTCTCATTCTTTAGAGCAAAACATCTGATAAATCCCCACCTTACCTTGCTTTGGCTTGCTGATAATTTCATTTCTCAGAGAGCTAAGGAGGCGAGAATGGAGAAATGGTATTTTGGATGTAATTTTACTAAATCCATCTGAATCAAAGGTGATGTACAAACTGTTTAATAAGCAGTATTGAGTGGGTGCCCACAGTCAGGTCTCTGTGGCCCAGCAGTTAGTCCTTTAGCTATTGGAATGGAGGAGGGGTGGGACATGGGAAAGGGAAATGGCCTGAGCATCCAGTGAATTATGCAGGGGACACCAGAGGGTTTCAAGAAAAACAGGATTTATCAAGCAGCACCCAAGTGATTGAACAGCAATATAACATCTTTGTATATCTGCCCTGTACCAACTGTTTGTAAAGTCCCCAGTCCTTACTGTGTATGTAACCTATAAACTGTAAAGTTCCCCAGCACTCCATACATACCCCTACTCTTATTACTTCTATCTCCTGTACTGGTCCCTTGTAACCCACACTTTTTTTTTCCTAACCCAAACCACAGATCATATGGTTTCCACCTCCCTAAAAGGCGTCCTGACTCTTCCTTCTAGTCTCCAAGGCACCATTATTAATCCATTTAATCCTCTTCCTGCAGACTGAACTTGAACTTGATACAAAATCAAAATCTCCAGAATCTTTCGATGTCTTCAATATGAAATTTAATAAGCTTATTGTGAGCATTAGGAGGTAAGTCTTCAACTAATCAAACATGTTTGAAAGTTTTGAGAATGTGTGTGTGTGTGTGTGTGTGTGCAAACGTGTGTGAGTACACATGTATGTACTAGCGCAGAGACCAGAAGAGGGCATTGGAGTTTCTCCCTCAGAACTGGAGTGACCGACCGGCCCTTGTGAGATGCTGGGCTTGTTAGTGAATGCTAGGACCTAAATGCCAGTCTTCCTGAGCATGAAGCAAGAGTCCTTCCTTAACTGCTGAGCCATCTCTCCAGCTTCTGGCCCAGCGTACTTTTGCAAACTGTTTTCTTGCTGTGTCTCTTTATTCAGGCTACATTAGGACCCAAACGAACAATCTGCCTCTCTGAATATAAACCACACTTTCACCCTTCTGTGTGAAACGCTTCATAGAACACTTTAAATGCAATCCTCACCTTGGCCTAAAGGCATGAATCTCTTTCTTTATGGCAATTTCCATATGGTGATGCTGAAACCAGCATCTTTGTACAATTTATCTCATCTCCCTACTAAACACACTTTGGGTAATATCCAAATGAGATTTTATTTTTATACTGATAGTACTTGGAAAGAATATGCATATCACTGCCTCCTAATAGTCACCTGATAATGGAGAAATGAATAACACCTAACAGGAAAAAAAAGGGAACCAACAGAACACTTGCAGACAGGTTCTCATCTGAGAACTTAGCTACCAAGAGAAAGGCATGTTTATTTGGGTTGCTGAAAGAGGACATTCTTATGTTTAGTAAAAGAGGGATAAAAGTGAGAATTCTAAATCTGGAAATGATGAAGGGAGGTGAGAGTCCCTAGAAAATCACCCTGGACATGAAAGGCAACTTAAGCTCGGGCGAGGAGGAGAACTAAAGAAACTGGTCAGCATTGTGAACTGTAAGCGGGAAGGAGGAAGTACTCAGAACTGGCTTCCCGAGTACCAGAGCAGAAAAGATGAAAGTTGAGCTGAGATCTCATTGATCTCCATAGCAACAGTAACAACACTGTAGAACGCATTGTCCAGCATACAAGGGAGTGTCGGGGCTTTATTGTTTGGACGGATGATCAGTTAGGCATTGTGTAGTACATTTCAACCAGGAGAAGAAAAAAAATCCACGATCAAGAAGGGCCAGGCCCAGTCTGGGAGAAGGTACCAAAACAATGCCGTTGATTTCAACCAGGACAGTGTTCACAGTGTAGAAAAGGTAGACCTGATAATGCCAGGACTTTGATATTCAAAACAGACAAGGAATCAAAAGCTGCCTTAACCAGGCTGGGCCCACACCTAGGAAAACTACATTCCAAAGAACTGGAGCCAGTTGAATCTGCTGTGAAGTAACTGTAGAGCCATCAAAGGAAGAAACAAGTGTGTAGGGCGAAAAATTATGCCCCGTGAGAAACAGCAGTGGGCAATGGCTTAAAAACTAGCCTTTCGTTGTATGCTTTCAATACTTTATAGAAGTGAAGCAAGTTCAGAACATCAATGAAATCACATCAGTTTTATTGCTGTTGAAATCTTCTGTCTGTTTTTTGCCTACATATCATTTTTACACAATTGTGCAACTCTTCTTGAGCCTTTGGATTCCTCTCTAATTAACATATGCTATAACATTAATTAGTTGAAGTTAAGCTAATGTAAAAAAAGATTTTTTTTGCACTTAACTATATTTCAAGTTCAAAAACAAAAGCTACAAGCGGATAATATGGCAAACACAGAGTTCTTTGTTTTCTTTAAAGCTAAGGTCATATAGAAAATAAAACATTCATTTACAAATGAGTGATTTATCCTCTTCCCATAAACTTTGTGGTAAAATAATTAATGGCTAATTAAAAGTTAACATTGCCAGACATGCAAGCAAAGGCCTTCTATACATCTCATACATTTTCTGAAGGAAAACATCCCAATTAAACTAACTATTCTTGTGCGAACGAGAACACAAAGCTAAATATTCCTTTACTATCAGCAGTAGTGTGCATTGACTAAACTCTTGTTGGAGATCAATAGTGTGTTATTTTCACAAGCCTAAAATGTCTTTCCTGTTAACTCCACTTCTATACATTATTCTTTCCTGAAAATTAGGCAAATGCACAAGGACCTGCAAGGACATGTGTAATAATGGGAAAATTCTTTTTAACAGTAAGGGCTGCGAGCATCTTTTCACATGTCACTTTCTGCATAAATGTAAAGCCATTCCCTTACACAACCTCCCACATCACTGTTTCTTTTATTCAGTGCTAGGGACCAATCCCAGGGCCCCTTCCTGCCTGCTAGGCAAGATCTCTACCAGCAAGCCACACGTCCACTTGGACTTAAGAAAGCCACTAGGACAAGAAAAAGCACAGTGAGTAGAGACTGTGTGGGATCTAGGGGCACTAAAGCAGCCGGAAGTGCAGCATCTTCATGAATCAAGAAGATGTGGTCCTTGTCACTGGTGTCTGTGTGCTCTTACACCAGTGGGTGCATGCACGGCACTCAGTGTTGGTGCCATCAAAGTCATGGCCATATTTCTGATCATAGCTTTAGGTGGTTTAACCTTCAGCCTCAACAGCCTTCCCTAATTCTATGTAATATATAAACTTTCTAAACTATTCCTTTTATCTGCAAACTGTTCAAACTGCATTTCTTTATATGAAACCAAGGACCCTGGACAACACAGTCTTGTAGTGGATATACAAGCAATTCACCATACAGTAAGTCTCCTTCAGAGTCACCAGACTTTGTGAGTACCGAGTCCAAGTCTCATTATCTATCCTGGGGCGATTAACAGTGGTCGTGGACTTTTGATGTTTCAAGTTTCCTACCTTGATTGGCTTTCTGTTCTACAAAATTTAATCTATAAACTGATTGTGCAAAAACCACAAAGCTCATTTTCACAAATTTCAAAGAGGTTATACATGCTGACCCTTCGATGGTATAAAAATATTAGCAAGAGGACGGACTTGATAACCAGTAAAGGCAGGCATCCTCTATCCGTGCTGGCATTCACAACCTCTTCAACTCTTGTGTTCCTAGCAAACACCTCTAAACTTTTTGCTTCCAAATGTATCATCAATTTGGTCCCTAAAGCACCAGCATGCCTGTCAACTTCCTGAAAGCTCTCTGTGAAGGAAATACATCATTACTCCCAAGGCAGGGGAATTATTAGGAGAGTTTAGGATTTGGAGCCCTTACATACTATGAGCAGATGAGAGAGAATGAACCAGGAAACACATGTCGACACCACCCCCTTGACTTTTCTGATATAAACCATCTCTCTGGGCTGCCATCTTGGAAATGAGAGAAATTGCACATGGGTATATTTGCTTTACAGGACTCACTACTTCCTGCCTCACTGTTAATGTTTTCTTCTTCATTCAGACATTGCAATGTTCATGTATCTGTTCATTGTCATTTTTTCAATGAATGCATGTTGACTGCTCATCTCAACTGCATTGACACATTTTTTAAGATCTGAAGACACAGTAACAAAAGCAATCAATAAAGGTTCCTCACTTCCATGCAGCTTGCTTGCAATGATTGCTAATGTTATGTGCCCAAAAGGTAATGTACTTGATGAGATTATATAGATGTACAATTAAAGTCAAAGACTATTTAACTTATGTGAATTCAGAGGGAAGACTTTAAGTAAGATCCCAATTATTGAACTATTTGAACCATACAAAAGAGATGAGTTTAAGGGCATCCATATAGACTTTTAAAAAGATATCAACTCTAGTGGGAGGCATAAACTAACGTAGTAGGTGTTAATACATGTTTGGAGGGAAATGCCTTAGGGCTTGTTTTACTATTTCATGGGATACGAGTCTATCAGGAAATGGGTGCCCAAACATAGTGTTCAATTTAGAGTTCCATAATAGAAGAGTCATAAATGGCACTGCGTGCAAAATGAACTCTGAACTCTGCCTGTAATGTGAAATATCAAAACAGTGGTGTATATTCTTAAAGAAATGCCCCTACTCAAAAACTGTTTTCCCTGATCTGGAAATTTTCTACCAGTAGAACACACACCTTAGTGAAATTGTGATGTTTTAAGAATTTGTCCTAACAAAGAATTCTGCCTTTTATGTACAATGCTAAGGTGTCAAACTAGAATAAGGAGAACAAAATTATAAAGACCTATCAGGGCAATCCTGGGTGGAACTGAACAGGAATAAAAAACTCTTCAGAGAATCAAACTGCTTTCCCAAAGCAATGAGCTAGATGATGCTGTGAGGACAATGGATAAGCCGAGAATGCGTTAGAATCCCAACCCTACACTAGTTCTGCAAGGATGTAGACATCTTTGTGGATGACAAGGATGAAAAGAGGAGACTTTGTCTTCTGTATATGTTAACAGCGTTGTGTGTTTGCATCTCTTGTCACTTCAGACTTGCACAAAGCAACTTCTCAAATACCAGTTTCCTCAATCTATTTCATCTGTAGTCATCAGCAATGAGTAGCAAGCTCTTCCTTGGAGTCCTCATTATGTTTTAAGAACCAACCACAGGTGACCTCTAGCTGTATCTAGGAAAAATGAGGGATGCCGAATCTTATTTGCATCCATGAATATTAGGCTTCTAGCCCATGTTCTTTAAGCTCCTGGTGTGGGAACTGAACAGTAACAATTTGTAAATCTTTTAAAGAAAGGAGAAAATCAGAGAAGCGGCGTCCTAAAGCCCTGATGGCTCACAGATTAGTGGCCTGCCATTAAGAAGCTCCTGGCATTAGGTCAGGGAGTTGGAGCCATAAACATTATCAGCTAACGCTGAGTTTCCTGGAGCCGTAGAAAGAAATGAGTTTGTTACTACTTCTGGTATTAATCATAGTAAGTGCTTTATCTAAGCCTGTCATGTTTAGTTTCTCAGTGCAATTTACCTCTCAGGCACACTGTTCACGGTATCAGCTGGCCTTATCTTTTAACTTATAGTCTTCAAGTGCCTAAATGTATTTCCTCCAACATTCCCACAGTTAACACGACAAAGTCAACATGTGATATTTTAAGACAATGCCGGACCACGTTATGAAAGACAGAACTGCTGAGGCCAGGCCACTCCTAGCACCTGTTGAAAAGCTTACCAGACAGCTCTGGTTCTTGGGCAAATTGTGATTGATAAACTTTGAGTCCAAGCATGCGCATTAATAAATGCATTTGTCTCATGTGTTACCTTTAGCGAGAAAATAGAATACAGATCTCCTGATCCTATATCTTGGTCTTATTTTCTCACCAGACACTCATTAGTCAATGCAGTCAGATGGCTCGTGAGGGATTGGAAGATGAAACTCTGCTTCTCCAAATCACTGACTAACAGGAGGGGCACAGTCAGGCCGCAAGAAATTCAAGACAGTAACAGGGAAGAGATGGACATTTTGTCAAACGTGTCATGAGGGGGAAAGTGTGTAGTCCTTCTAAAACCTAGTCCTTAGGTCACATAGGAGGAAGAGGTATACCTGAAAGTAAGATGTGCCTTGAAGCTTAGACAGCTAATAATACTCCACTCTGCACAACCCTATTTCATTGTAGTCCTCTTATGATCTGCTAATAATCCTTTATAATTAAGCTTCCAGGATAATATTAAAATGTAATCCACATGAACACCAATCGCAGTGTCTTTCAAGGGCTGAAGTGGTTCTCACTTCCAGCCCTGCATGACAATCACCATGCAGCTTTAACTTCATATTTTTAAATGGTTTGCCCCAAGATTTAAGGAAAGTTTATGACTTCTTTCAATCCATAAACACAGTGGAAACAGGCCTTAGCTAAACCCACACTGTTAAAAGTTTGTCGAAGGTATAGGCACCATGCCTTCCCATTTTTTCCTTCTCTTTCAAGCTAAAAATATCTGCAGCATCCCCACAGGAGAGAGAGGGAAGTCCTCTTTCAAGCAGAAGCCTGTGGAATGTTCACAGTAAAAAAAGCTGATCTGGCCATACACTGCAAATGAATGGCATGGAGCAATTAAGAAATGTGATTGTTATATGTGAAATTAAACCTTACTCCTCCATTTAAACATTTTCATTTCTTCTCTTTTAGCATATTATTTCCCTCAAAGCTTTATAAATCTAATTTTTGTCCAAAAACTGAATGATGACTTGAACCAATAATAATTATCAGGAGTAGCACATTCAAAATATATTACTTCAAGTCATGTGGTCATATATTCTAATTCAACTTGGTTATGAACATAATATATTGTGTAAATCTGCTTCAGAGACTTGTTCCTGGAATATTATAAATATTGATGCTAGAGTTAATGTAGTGTTTCAAAATGTAACATCTATTTCACCTGACAAAATTCAGCCTATTACAGAAGTCTAAGTCAATTCTCTAACCACACATAGAGACAGTGAGTGGGGACTGAAGAGGCCACTAGAGACCTGTCTTCTAACTCCGCCCTTCACATGGCAATAATAGAACTGGGGTGACAGCTATGGTGTCCTGATTTAAAACCATGGGTTTCTCACTAAAAAGAAGAAAATGGCCAATTATTGCATAATCTTGTAAAAAGATTGTATTTAATTTATAATCCACAAAAAACTAAGTTGCATTTGTGTAGACTTTTTTCAGTATCAGTACGAAGTAGGAAAACAGGATGTTCTCAGATGCAAAATAATGCTGCTATGATTGAATCTAGATTAGTGAAGTGCTAGGAAGAGAAGATTTCTCCTCAAGTAGCTGTTTGGGAAAGATTACAATCAGACAGTTGAGAAAATTTAAACAATTCTGTCGAGGAGGAGCGTTTATTTATATATTTTTAAACAAAAGCAATGGACAAAATTCAAAGGGCATGACTTATGCGTATCATTTAAGCCATCTAAACTCGCTCACATCAGGTCAATGGTAACAACTCCCTTGGGAGTTTTCTAAGAAATATTGAAAGAGAAACATCTACTTTTACAGATGCTTTATGTAATGCAATGCTCAGCATCAAGAATATCAGCCTGGGAATAGCCAAAGGGCATTTTGCATGCGTTATCGATGTTCCAGGCACTGTGACAAATGATGATGGCATTTAAAAGAAGGAAGAGGAAGAGCAGGAGAAGGAGGAAGAGGAGGAGGAGGAGGAGGAGGAAGAAACCGCAGAGCTGTTTTCTAAAAGTCTTAGCGATGTGGGAGGGTGAAGAAGAAAAATGAGGAGACCAGAGAAAGAGCAACCTGCACACAGAGCAGAACTCAGGTGCAGAGGTGTTTGAGATAGCACAAAGACAAGGTGAAGTCTGAATTGGCTGAAGGGAGGGCACGAGGACAAGCAGAGACGGTAAATAACGGTAGAGTTGCCCACTTTCCGCCGGTGCATTTGAATAAAACATTTTAAAATATTGTATCTGCAGCTCCAGATTATCAGTCCAATGCAGCATACGGGTTACAATCCATATAAAATGAAAGACAAAGTCAACTGAAGTATGCTATGCTTGTAACAAAATTGTAAGTCAAAAGCTCAAACCACCAAAAAACAAACAAACAAACAAACAAACAAACAAACAAACCCACACTGAAAAGGCCAGAGGCAAGGTAAGACCTAACTGAATCTTGACTAGCATGGGATATTCAACACTTGGTAAAAGGTGGGTGCTAAGTGATGTGGCAGTGCCCAGCCTGGGATTTAGTGTTCCAGTGCCTGCATTCAAAATCCTAGCTCTGTCGTTCCCCAGGGTTGTGAGCAAGGTAAGAAACATAACCTCTATAAGCCATACTTTCCCTACAGGTAAACTCTGAATAAATCTTTCCCTCCAGCACAGCCCACCTTTACAGGTGATATCCGTTCCTTGACTTCAAATTCCTCTTGCACTATGACCTGTTTATTTATGTCCTACTTATTCACAATCAATCTAATAAACATCAGCTACAGACGTTCAGATGTATAGTGATTTTAGCAGTTTTGGGAATTTGCCAGCCATGTGCTCTCTTTTCATTGAAATAAATTTTGATAAATATTCCATTCAATTTAGTTTTAGGTGTCTCTATCATTTAAAAATATTTGGCTTTGTAATTTTAAACTTTGAGCTTCAAATGTTTAACTAGCTAATACAATTACCAAACATAATTGCCTAGTAGAATTTCAAAGTGGCCGACTAATAATTAGCACTAACTGAATGATGCTTCTCTTCACAGTTTGACTCCAAGGGCTCCTAAGCTCAGCAGGCTTATGTAAATGCTTTCTGGTGCGTTTGCCTGCCTGTTACTGATATATTTAAATTAATGCATTTATACTCTATTTAATTACTTTCTTTTGACTATGCATATTTTTATATTACACTTTCAAATTCTAGTTAATCTTTAAAAGTATTTATTAAAATTGATACTACTTTTCTTTGCAAATTTTCTTTGATATCATAGATATGGCAAGTAGTGTTTACATTGCTCTCTAGTTGGTAAGTAATGTAGCATTTAGGAGTAGGCTTCTTTTGGTGGTGTAAAATCAATCTCATTTTTCTAATTAAGAAGATTATCCTTAAGTCATTAACAAATTGAAATTTACTTCTTCATCATCTGTATCATATTAAATCCATAAGCAACACAGAATGTATTCATATTATTGAAACATTTATTTTTAAATGGTCACAAATAAGTTACCAATAAAGCAGCAAGAAAATTCTAGAAGCAGGAATTTCATAGCCATTTTGTGAACATAACTTAATAAACTTACAAGAACAATAACAGTTAAAATTATAAATGGTAAATAAGCAGAATAAATAACAATATGCTTAGTTCTTACATGCAAGTTTTTATTATGTATGTAATATATGCTTACCACATAAAAAGATTTCACAAGTAAATAAAAGGTTTGCAATTCAACGAAGTAGCAAATAATAGAAAATAAGCAAAGAAATCAAAATAAAGTAATGGCTAATAAACTTTATTCACTCTCAAAGTCAAGCAAAGACAAATAAATATGTAACAGATTCAAAACCAACAAAAAATATGAAAGTCAAGCTAGTGGGAGAAACTCCGGGAGCTAATAATAATATGGGGGCAAATCCATAAGTGGCTGCCCCCTTTTCAGAAGGCATCTTGGTGCTGTATGCAGAAGCTTTAAACAGAGATACCATCTACTTTACTCTTTTCACCTCGAAAAATTTATTCTGAGGAAATGGTTAAAATATGTGCAGGAAGGAAGAATCAAAGGAATGGACAGTTGAAAGCTGTCTTGTCTATCCCAAATTTGAATTATTGTCAACACATTTATTTACAATAGAATACTCTTGCAGCATATAAGCAAATGGTTTGGGGGATAATTTTTAAGAACAGGTTAGACATTAAGTACTAAATAATCCTGTTAACAGGAAGTCAAAACATCAAACTGGTGGGGGCTGGTCAGAGATCAAGTTCCATTAACTAGCAGTTCATCCCTTCTACTCAGTTCAAGCTTACCTCATCTTTTTGTTTTCAGTCTGTAATTTCATTCATATTTTTAAAACAATTATTACTCCTTTAATAAAAGGGTGATATGTTTGTGTACTGGATAAAGTATCTTCCAAGTATTATATCAATCTGCAAGAGAAGAGCCCCAAACTGCAGATCTTCACTGGAGGGATTTCATTTCAGATTGAAAACATTTACATTCTGCTTCCAGGGTTCTAAAGATGCCCCATTATTCATAGGCAGAAAGCAGGAAAATTATGACAGGAATTGTTTCCTCACCTTACTTCCTACCAGCAAGTATGGTTTCTCTGACCATTCTTTACTCCTCGGACAAAATATCCTATCTGGTTTATTCAGGGGGCTCAATTATGTCAAATTTCATGAGAGACTGAGATCCACTAAAGACTTAAGTGTGATCAGTCTTGTTTACCACCGTTGAGACCAAGACTTCAAAGGTCCATGAATTAGGCCAGTGCTGTTTAGATTTGGTACCAACTACAAACATACCATAATGTGCAGAGCTGATAAGAGATGTGATCAATAGCCAGATAACACCCCACAGCTGGCGCTGTAGAAAGGGGAGATGAGCAAAATGACCTGATGTTCTCAGCGTTTGTTTATAGCCTATTGATCAATTGTGAAAGCAGAGTCGTGTGTTCCAAATGGCCTGACTGCTCAGGCCAAAGTTTCTTACAGCATTATTATCAAACAGCAATCTAGAGTAGCTGGAGGACTTTAGTGTGTGTGTGTGTGTGTGTGTGTGTGTGTGTGTGCGTGTGTGTCTCTGCCTGTGTGTGTCTGCATGTATGTCTGCATGTGTGCATATATCTCTATGTGTTCATCTGCATGAGTGTGTCTCTGTGTGTATTGTCTGCATATGTGTATATGCTCTCGATGTGTCTCTATGTGTGTGTGTGTGTCTGTATTTGTGTCTGTGTGTATGTGTTTCTGTGTAGCTATGGTTGTGTGTGGATCTGCATGTGTGTGTATGTCTGTGTCTGTGTCTCAATGTGTATCTGTGTATATACATTATTTCAATTTAGTAGTATGTTCAATGATATATTTTGCCACTTACCTTAGAACCATTCTGAAAATACAATCTTCACTATCTAAGTCAAATGCAAATAAAAAGTTGTTCAATTCAAGCTCTAAAATATCTCAAGACAAAGAGTATGAGAGCTTTAAAATTAATTCACTCAATATCTCAAAGAATCTAAATCACCTTAAAATGTGTTTATTTTGTGTGCCGTTTGGAGAACTTGCAAGAGTCAGTTCTCGTCTTTCTGCCAAGTGGTTTCTTAGGTAGTCAGGCTTGGAGAGGCAACACCTTCTCCTACTGAGTCATTTTGCTAGCCTATTCAAGCTTATTTTTTTTAAACATGAGAGTTCTAGATATAATTCTAATATGCAGACTAAGTATCCTTTTTTAGGTCAACCTTAAGCAACTTGATACATTTCTTTAAAAATGTATCACTCCGTGATTCCTGATTATAGGGCTTAACACTGGGAGTTTAAGTGAGGTTTCTGTTGAGTATTTGCTGAACTGGACTAATTGTAATCTATGTGTGAAATTCCACCTAAGCTTTACACCAACAGCACCCACACTAACAAATGCAATACCACTGGGAGAGATGCTCCCCTTGTCGAGCGGAGGGGACTAAACGATAAAAAGTAAGTTCTAGCCAGAGAATGGAAGAGTTGAGTTTGAAACAAGCCAGTCCGTCTCTTCACGCCTGTGCCTTTGTAGAACCATTAAGAAAAATTTCTTGCATTTTGAATCTGTGTGTTAAGGTATGCATCTTTCAACTTCTTTGTTTAGTATGTTCTCAAAAGTTACAAGTGCAGTGTGGAGGTTACTTTAAGAAGTCAAGGTATTTTTTAAATCATCTATCCTGGCCTCTGGCTCCAAGGGAAAGAATCAGTCATCACCCATGACCAGTCCTCAGATTAGAGTCCCCAAAGTATCTCAACACGGAGTTTACATTCACTGTGGCAATAAAGCTATATTTCAAAAAACATTAAGTGGAACTGGATACAAACTTATGGAACAATTTTTAAAACTTTTATGGCTGAGGTTGAATGAAATTTCATTTTGTCTCTCTGATTTTAGATCGCATTAGTTATCAAAATAAAACATCACAAACTGGTCAGCTTTAAACCAACTTTATCTGCCCTGGTGTTGTTTGACAGCCAGTCGCTGGTGTCACCTGCAGCTTGAAGTCAGCTGCAGTAATTAAGTTTCAGTCTCTGGGGTAGAGAATTCTCACAGCAGTAAAGCAAATACTTAATGAATTAAAAGGAATAAAAGAAAGGACATAGTCCAAGGAAGAAGAAAGGGGAGGAGTTGAAAAAATGCCAAAAAAAAACCAAAACAAAAATGTTGGATAAGAATCCCCTTTCTAGGCATATTAGTTTTACCTTTTGAGTAGGAAATAAGCCAGATGTTTATTTTTAAAACTATTTACCCAAGAAACAAAACGCTTGTATTTGTTGCATATAATGTAAGCTACAATTAGCTGTACAAAAATACATCCCACATTAAAATGATTAAATTTGAATAACATTTCAATTTGGTTAGGTCAGAAACCATAAAGTGATTCGTGTGTGTGTGTGTGTGTGTGTGTTTATATCTGCAAGTCCACTTCCTTCACTGAAGGCACATCTGAGTGTTAGTTTTGCATAAGGAGCATTCCTGTCTTTCATCTTTTGCTCTGTGGGTGGGAGTTGGTGGGGAGGGGGAAGGCTCGTCCTTCTTCGAGGAAAGCCTGTGATTAAATGGGACAAAACCAAAGATGCTCATTAGAAGTCATAGTGATTCCCAGCACGCTTGGAGGAAAAGTTCAGATTCCTTACCCAGAGGCTGCTCTGAACTTACTTCCTCCTGGAGACATCAGGATAACTCACCTTCTCCACACTGGAAGAGCTGACTGAAGTTTCAGTGCATTTCCCAGGCAAATTTAGTGGACCTTGAAATGGGCCTGGGAACAGTGTCTTCATGCAAGATCTTTCCTGCTATGGACTCTTGATGCTGCAGAAGCAGGTAGACTCAGACGTGCTGGGAAGGTAGCGTGTTGTTCTCTTTGCCTAAAGGAAGAGTGCTTGTGAGGACTTTTTTACCTTCTTAATTGAATTGCTCCATTTTAATTCTTACTCAATTAGACGTCGTTTAGATGCCAGTCAACATTAATTTACATTTATGCATTTGGAAGTTTCTTCTAGTTATTTGTTCATATCAGAATCATTTGAGACCTGTCTGTAAACAACATTCAAATTCACTGTCATGCCGCAAGATTTAGTGTGTGTGCATGCATATACATGTATTGGGGGAAGCAGTAGATAAAGAAAAGGTAAATTGGGAAAGTCATATCAGTAATTAACGAAGAGCGAGACCTTGTAGCAACCAAATTGGTTTTCTTTTTGCCCTGCTCCTTCATCTTTTCCTTGGTTTTGACCTCAGCCTGAGAATTAGGATGTGTTGGTGGGTGACTGTGTGGTTCGGGGCGGGGGGTACATATATTTTCACAGAAGACTTCAGAGGATTAAGACCTCTCAGTGCTGATGATCCGTTTGCTTCTTCAGGGCCCATACTTTGGAGGGAGTGCCATGTGATTTCACATCGGAGTGTTCATAACCCGAGTTCTTAAGCTGTGTATGAAACAGATTTCAAGGGATCCAGCCCTGATTAAAACAGTTAGCCCGCTCACATCCCCCTATTTACTGTGGATTACGGGGAGGGAAGTAGGGGTTAAATCTGGAGGTCTTCCTGCTTCCCCAGAGGTTAACCTGGCAGCCAGCTTGGCACCCACGGAGAGCTGACAGGTAGCAGGATTTGTCTAAGCAGGCTGCCTGAGAGCCAACAAGGCAAACTGAAGCTCTGGATTAGTTCTGGATTATGTTGTCAGAGTGAAGGCTGATGGACAAACTGCAGAGGAATAAAACGCAATCTGTTTGGGGAGAGAGGCAGCGTGCATAGCTTCCATTTTTCAAGAAATGACTAGAAAAATCATTAATAATTTGTAAATCCGTGTCCATTAACTTTTCTCTTTGTTTCCCAAGACAGCCTTTTTAACATGAGTTTGCCGCTGTCCTATATCTCTCCTGCCTGGTGACAGATGGCAAGATAGATATGAAATTGGATTCATAAAATAATACCTCCGTCTCCATGAAAGACACTCTGTTCTCCTAATACCATGCTGTCCCGCACTCCACACCAAGGACGGAAGGCAACTTTGACATCAAGATAGCCAAGTACACATGTTCTCTCTCTTCCCTCTGTGATAAATTTTTAACATAGTGACATCACTTAGTAAAATAACCAAAATAAAGTAAACATCATGACACTATTACTATGTGCATTATGATGATAAAATGTGGTGCATGGTATCACCCCCATCCCCCCCTCATTCTTTTCCTTTTTCTTCATGAAAGGACCTAAGAATTAGTCTCAGGAGCTATCTGAGGTAGCACATAGCTATGAATATTCAATGGGCTTTACTAGAAACAAATGTGCTCTCTATATAAGAGATGTCTTGTGTTTCTAGCGCAGGAGTCAGAAACTTTCCTCAAGAATTGTGAAGTATTTCAATTTGCCAACATGTCTAACATTCTTTAATAATTTCAGGGATTTTATTCTCTCTCCCTCAAAAGCTGAATAATGTACATTAGCACTTCCTTAAGTAAAAGCTAATAATTATCATCAGACAATAGTTCTGTGATTAAGGTGAAACTAGACAATACTTTCTAACTCTTCCCGAGTATCAAAACTGCAAGCATTTGAACATCATGGGTTTGATCTGAATTATCATCAACCACTTTATAATAGCTAAAGTAAACGGCACTCTGAGGATAACAACACTAACATTCAAACACTTATCAGAAGTAACCAGGTTGATTATTTATGCTCCTCTCGATGATTTTGTAACAAATTCCCTAAGTAGAATGGATTTCTTCTTCACAGGAAAACGTTAGGTTCGAGCCCCTAAGACTGAGCACTGTACCCTACATCAGAGAAAGAGAGGGTCCTACTTGGCTTGGGCATAGTTCCCTCTGGCCTGTCCACCCTGCACAGCCAATATTTCACAACTTTGCAAATAAATCAGTAGAAAGGATATAATATCCAAACTGTTGAATTCATTTTATTTAAAAAAAATCAAGCAAATAAATAAAGCTCTTAGAAA
Organism: Bramus lutescens; assembly: GCA_001685075.1. Lineage (NCBI taxonomy): Eukaryota > Metazoa > Chordata > Mammalia > Rodentia > Cricetidae > Bramus > Bramus lutescens. The sequence continues at coordinate 171,029 of LOEQ01001677.1, read as the reverse complement.
TCTAATTTTTCACAATTTTGCTCTGCTGGATAATACCAATACTTGAAGCACACAGAAAGAGTGGCCAGAAAAATAAACAGATCGAAACTACTTATTTAGAATTACAGAACACAGAAAAATTTTGAGCTTGAAGATATACAGCTGCTTTATTATAGTCAATTAATCCCGTGTGCTTACAAATGTTCAGATCTGTGTTTGCTTCCAAACAAGTTCAGCATTGAATTGACCATCTTTATGCAATACATCAATTGCACCCGTCAGCAGCAACATCAGTCGTATCACCTGGGTGCACGTGACCCACTTAAGCATGGGGTCACACAGCCTTTCCTTACTCATTAAAGGCAATGACCATTAAAGACATCTCTGATGTCTTGGTCTTCATTTTCTTTGTGTAGTATTAAATACAGCTTCATGGAGAAACCAGAGTTTTGTTTTTCCCTGACAAGAGCCTTGAAGCTGTGTTCTCCTTCATAGAGAATCAACGCTTACTGCCTGGTTCCATCCTGTAGGACACAGAGGGAATCTTTGCTGCACACCTGGAACCCCTAGGCAGAAGCCACATGTCACACCACCCTAAGTCTCAGACCATGCAATCCTGTTCTCATCAATCTCAGAACAAGCTAGCCATGAATTTAGTTGTGAAAGTAAAGAAACTAACTTTTTTGTTTGCTTGTTTGTTTCTAAAAATATATAAGCACTAAAAAAAATTAAGTAATTACATTTCAGTTTGAGTGGTAAAATAACAATGAAAACAACTAAATCCATGAATACTGCTTAGAAAATCATGTTGGAATAGAAGCAAAGCTTATGGAAAACCTCAAAGGATGTTTGTAGAATAAGAGAACTTTATTTAACTGCCATCAACTTTATGTACACAGAAGAAGCAGTGGAAAAACAAACAAATGGGCTATGGTTTAGAGTTATATTAAAAACTCCAAATATTTACAGTTTTAAATATGCTAAAAGATTGGCAGAGGAAAAGGAGGCTTTAAAAGATATTATATGGGCGGAAATTACGGAATCACTGAGAGAAGCCCTCTGCAAGGAAGAATTCAAAGCAAGTTGTTGCCCTTTTCCATTTTCTTGAACCTAAGGGGACACCTAAATATTTTCAGTCAAAGGCTATCTGCCTTTTCCATGACTATGAAAATTGATATTATACAGGCTTTGATAAATCCTCAGTGCTGAACAAAGAAAAGATGGAAGGGTAGAAGGGAAATTAGAGAATCCTGGAACTCCTTAAACTAGTTGACTTTATTAGTGGGATCCTACCACTATGGTAGAGTATTATCCCTTCCCTTACCTCTTTGTGGCAGACCTCAGACCTTTAAAAAGGAACAAAAGCCTTTCCAGACCAGGAAGTGTCTGGCTGGAGGTGTGAATCCTGGTTTAATCACCTATCAAACAAAATGATACTTGAGTTGGCAACAGGCATATAAATTAAGAGTCCTTGGAAATTGCCCCATCCTCTCCAGGCAAGATGCTGTCCTGGAGGAAAAAAGAACAGAAGACTGAGAAACCTACGCCTGTTTCCGGAAGCTGGCTCTTCCAAAGCCAGCTAAAATGCCAGAGCACAAACAGAATGCTGAGAACACAGGTTAATTATTGATGCTTTTGGCCTGCATATGATAGTCAAGGTCAAAAGAATAAATTATCTCACCAACAGTGAGCGTTAAAAGAATTTTAAAAGAACATGGGAAAAATGAAACAAAGATTCACAAATGAAAACAAGGACAAAGAGTGACCACCAAACATAAACAGAATAAGAGCAAAAACATTATACGAAGCTGAAAGAAAGAGTATTAGGTCGAGTGTAAGAATAGAAACTCACTAACACATCAAGCAGATCCAGGAAGAAGGCAGCAGTAGAATTCCTCATACCATAGACCTCTGTTTCTTCGGCTTTATGATATTACCAGTACAAACATTATGACCACTTGCCCAATAAATTCTGCTAAACTGAGCAATGTTAATAGTCCACAATGACAAGTTCAGTCAGGAGAAACACATTTCATGTCCTTTACTTTGGTACGCACTAGTAATCTTGTGCTTTGTACAAAACTAGAACTTTGTACCAGTACAAATTACAACTCTGTACTTCTCTACCCCCTTTTTAATATTATAAGCACTAATCGCCTTGTGGATATGATTGCACATATTGGTAGAAAGATTGCAACCTATTTTACCTATTAATCTGTACCTGACCTGTTAAAACAGCAAGCCTAGCTAAGCATCATTTATCTAGGAAAACATCTGAAGTCTAACTTGCCATGTGTGACAGAGTCAGTGGGTTTGACTAATGGGATCTCTAAGAAATAACAGTTTCTTCTGTTATTTTTTCTTTTTGTTATGCACTTCTATACATGAAAAACAATGAAGAAAGGTTGAGAGTATTATTAGTCACTTGCAGAGATAAAATGGCAGAGCCAAATAGACTCCAAAAAGACATTGTTATTTATGAATAAAAAATATATGAGAACAAGGGAAGGAAATGACTAATATTACTGAAAGAACAAAAAGCAAGAAGTCAGTAACAGAGCTGTTGCTGTGGCCACCATTCATAGTGGGTCAGTCCCTGGCTGTGGAGTTTTCAAAGCACCTTTTTAGTATGCATTGAATTAGGAATGTAAGCCACAAAACAGTCAGCATGAAATGCCATAGCTACTATTAATTATGAAAGTAACCATTACTATTTTGTGCATGTTTGATGAGTAAACTCAGTCATTATAAAAGCATTCATTTCCTGAGGCTACCTAGCTCAGTAAAAGTGCTATGAAGGAAATTATGCTTCTCCATCCTCATCTCCAAAGCAAGCACCACACCCAGAACACTGAGAATCTATGCAGTCCCAAGTAGATGATGTTTACTTTTGACCACGCCATGTTCTCTAAGAAGCCATGATATCGTTTTAAGTTAAAGCAATTAACTTAAAGTAAGTTTTAAAGCTCCAACTGGGGTAAGAGGAATCATCAAACTAACATTTACGAGATGGCTAAGGATATGAAACATCTTTAAAAGTTACTCAACCTTTTATTTTTAATCTTTTAAATATTCTATTTATAGCTGGGCTCTGGTGGCACACACCTTTAATCCCAGCACTCTGGAGAGAGAGGCAGGAGGATCTCTGTGAATTCAAGGCCAGTCTGCTCTACAGAGCTAGTTGCAGGACAAATAGGGTTGTAACACAGAGAAAACCTGTCTTAAAAAAACAAATGAACAAAAATTCTGTTTATTTAATGCCCCACCTTTTAATTGTTTTGTTTACTTTTTTGGTGTCTAGTTTTATGAATTCTTTGTATATTTTAGATACTAACCTGCTGTCAGATAAATAGTTGGTAAAGAATTTTTCCCCATTCTGTAGGCGCCCTCCTCACTCAAATGATTGTGTCCTTTGCCATACAGAACTTTTTAGTTTCATGTGGTCCTATTGACTAATTGTTGATCTCAGTGCCTGAGCTACAGACATATTATTCAGAAAGCCCTTTCCTGTATGAATTCAAGTGCATCACCATTTCTCTTCCATCGGATCCAGGGTATCAAGTCTTCTGTTGGAATCAATAGTCCTGTGTAATTATTCAGTTTTACCAGCACCATTTGATGAAGATGCTATATTTTTTAAAGTGTATTATTGGCTTTTTTTCTTTTGTCAAAAATCAGATGGCTGTAGGAGTGTAGCTTCATATGTGAATCAGGAAGGGAGTACCCTTGTTCACCACTAGCATGAAGACAAACTTGTTTAGCTTCTCTGGAGATCAGTAAGAATGTGTCTTTAAACTATAGAAATTGATCTATCACGTGACCCAGCTATGCCACTCTTGGGCATCTCCCAAAAGAATTCTATATCTCATCCATGCTCATTACTGGTCTATTCAGAACAGTCAGGAAATGGAAGCAGCTTAGAAGCCCACCCACTAATGAATGCTACTGGAAATATGATACATTTACACAGTGGAATATTATTAGGGCTTAAGGAAAATGAAATTTGCAGATCAATAGATGGAAGTGGACACAATCACTCTGAGTGAGGTAGCCAAGATCAGAAAGATGGGTGCTCCATGTTTATCTCATTTGTGGACATTAGCTTTGACTATTCAGATATGTATGTTTTATTTGGAATACATCTAAGTTGGGAAATTAGTAAAGGGTCATGTGGAATGAGTCTTTCTCTGTCCTACCAGCCAGCTCCCAAATAATGACATGGAGACTTACATTAATTATCAAAGAGTGGCCTTAGCTTAGTCTTGTTCTCAACTAACTCTTACATCTCAAATTAACTCATATTTTTTATTAATCTAGGTCTACCACATGGATTTTGCTTTGATCCCTTTGTGTGTGTCTAACCTGTTCTGCGTCTGGCTGGTGTCTCTGCCTTCTTCTTTTCAGAGTCCTCTGTGTACCTAGAAGTCCCATCTAACCTCTTCTTTGCTGTTGGCCATTTAGTTCTTTATTACACCAACCGCAGCAACACATCTTCACACAGTGCACAAATACCCCACAGCAGTCATGGGATGGGGAGTTTTCAAAGGAGGGAAGATAGAAGGCAGTAACAAAAAGTTAGAAGCGATCATGCAGCAGTGGCACATGCCTTTAATCCCACCACTCAGGAAGAGGCAGGTGGATTTCTATGAGGCTGAGGCCAGCCTGGTCTACAGAGTGAGTTCCAGGGCAGCTAAGGCTACACAGAGAAACCCTGTCTGGAAAAAAACCAAAAGTTAAAAGGGAAGTAATAGAATGAGGAATGTTAAATTAAGAAGGACGACTTAAGAGAAATCTCACGCTAGCTCAGAACTAAGTATAGCAGAGGGTTATTTATTTAGGGGTAGACTCACAGATCAACAATCCTCTACTAGAACTGCAACCAAATCCTGCAGCTGGAAAAGAGGCCGAAAGTGCACTTTAAATCTGCATATATAGTTATATAGTAAACGAGGCCACACCCAAGTGGGAGGGTATCATAAAGGCTACCGGCGGTAGGAATTCCTACAGCATTAGATTGAAGTTGGGGGTGGGAGACCCTACCCATCCTTGTTGAACTGTGGGCTACTCTGGAATGGGGACAGACACTGTCTTCAGTTATGCACCCACTGATGAGCCTACCAGAGTTCAGTGAAATAGTTCCAAACCAATGGTCACACAAACATCCCTGGTTAAACACAACACAGGGTATAACCCATTGAAGGATATCAATGAATATGTGACCATCAATAAGCAAGATATGTATGTGTGTCTTAACTGTATGCTAGCTAATTGCCAGATCCTAAGCTAATTATTGAAGGTGTCATGGTGAGAAAAGCAAATATGGTAAGAGATATTATGAAAATCCCAAGTAATGATTTTCTAAAAGATATATTTACAATCCAACAGTTTACTAATGCAACAGAAGGTACCTCCAGTAGTCAAGAGATAGGGGATAGGTTCATAGTTTACATTCTGAAGCCTTGAGCATTGGACTTTCAAAGCCCTTTCATAGTCAGAATTTCTGTCCCCCCTACATTTTGGGGCCAGCCTAGGCTGTTTGTCCACACACCAACATATAGAAAGCATTTATTGACTTGGAAGCTGGTAGAATTGGACTCTTCTCACCAACTTCCATGTAAATATTTGCTGCACATATATAAACAGGGAAAGTAAAGGTTTCCTTATGCCTACTTTCCTTTTTCTTTGACAATTTTAATTTTCATGCAATTCTTTAAGGGTATTTATTTATTTCATGTGTGATAATAGGCTCTATACTCCATGGGTAATGGAGAGTCTATGTGCTTTACAGTTGTCATAAAAAAGGTCAAACCATCACATCTATCTACAATAATCAGCAAAAATCTTCTGAACCCTCAAAAAATTATAACAAAATCATAGAAAACACTTAAACATCCAACCAGTATAGTGGTACACATCTGCAATCCCAGATGAAGTGAGGCCAAGGGTGTTGCGAATAGGAGGCCAAATTGGGATAAATGGTAAGAATATGTCTGGAAAAAAATAAAAGTAAAAATTAGGAGACAAAAATAATTGGAATATTTTTATCTGTTTTAAATTTTTACACGTAATATAAAATTTTTCTGACACTTGCAAGCAATTACAGAATTTTTTTCTTTAATGACAGTATGGACTCGTAATAAAAATGCTTTAAATGTTTCCAAACAATTTGCTTTACTAGTCAATTAGCACATTCATTTGATAAGCAGAAGCTGGACATGTACAGCCAGCCTCTGAGTGTCTTTTCCCCTTGCAAGGTTCTGAGCAGCTTGAGCAGCTGAGACAGTGTCTTGCAGCCTTCTGTACTGTTCCGTTTCCCTGCAGGTCATCCAAACTCAAGTAGCAACTCAGAAATGCCCCGACTGAAGAGAGAAGGGCATGGGGTTAATTCTGTCTTTACTGAGTTGACAGTAGAATGCAGCCTCCATTGCAAAATGTTTCTGGTAATCTTTTAATCCCAAATTAGGTCAATATTTTATCAAGTTAATCGAGCATGAAGATTAATTGCATTAGTTACACACATATGCGCACTCACAGGTTATTTGTTCTAGAAATACTTTTAGTCAAAGAGCAAACCCTTGGTTATGATGGCAGTTTCTCTCTATGTCCAAAAACATAACGCATGTCTTTAAAACTTCATCCTTTTCCAATGCATATTTATCATTGTACAAGAGACATTGATTTTCCATTAATGTGTAGTCAAGACTGAAACAAGATAAAGGATGAGGGGCTTGTAATTACTGAAGCAGTCGCCATTCATAAAACTGCCTATGAAGAATGGCTTTTGATTGAAATGTTTTTAAGAAACTAGCTCAGCTTCAGTCTCCTATTTCAATTTATTTCTATTTATTCTCTTAAAATTTGTGGTTGGTCCTATAAGAAAGTTGGTTATTTTATTTTTTAATCTTTTGTATTGCTAAGCATGTTTTAAAATACCATATTCAAAAGTATGACCTACTATTTTAGAATGTTTCCCCAAAATACTTACCAGTTTTGAAAATTGAGTTAAGATTTCTCTCCCCACCCATTTTATGATTATTATTATTATTATTATTATGAAACTAAGGTTTGGGGTGGAAATATATTTATTCAAATGGCAGATCTGCTAGCAGAAGGCAAGATGAACAAATACCTTCCTTTCTCTCAGGGTCTCTTACAAAAGTCTATCTGGACATTGAAAACCCCTAAGCACCATTCAAGTAGTTTTAGAGCCCCCAGCCCAGGCACCAGTCTGGCAGTTTTACAGTTCCATGTCCACTCCTCATCATTCTGGTGGTTTTACTGCCCCCACCCCACCCTCATTTGCAAGGCAGAGCTCACACCCTGCTTCATCAGCCATCCAGTGGCCTTCTCCAAGAGTCCTGCCAATTATGAGGATCTCACACAGTGTTTGAGAAAAGAACATGTCAGAATTTAGCTCTTGTCTTCAAATATTAGTTTTCTGGCATTCGTCCTTAGTGAAAATGATAAGTAAAGGGATCCAGGAAGTTTTTCATATGACTAGTCTTTTGAATTAATGAACAGATTAAGATCAAATCTCTCTTGTGAAGAACAGATGAGCATCAGCACTCTCGGGCAGCATGGTTGAACGCATTGGGAGGTAAAGTTCAGAGTCCTGAGTGTCAGCCTCACGGTTATTGCAAGGCTGTAACGAGCTGTGCTGGGAAGGCGTGCCAAAGGGTCCTCTAATCTCCACTTAACCACAGTGCAGCATTCTCACGATATTAAGGAAAACCTACTTTAACTTGTTAAAAGTTACCCAAGGGCATAATGCACCTACACTGAAAACATATTTCAGAAAAGAGCCTTGTAAAACACAGCCAGATAAAACCGAAAGAAAGAGTGAAAACCAAAGCCAGCTATGAGGGGAGATGCTGGGTGTATTTCTTTACTCTGGTCTAATAAATGTTTTACTATCTGTACGTATGTGTAACATTATGTTGATGTCTCAAATGTACACCATAAAATTTATTTTTTGTTTGTTTTATACAAAGATAATTTATCTGAGTATGGTTGCTCACACTGTGCCATTGAGGGGCTGAGGCAGGTGGATTACCATGAGTTCCAAGCCAGCCTGCATTACACAGTAAGTTCTAGGCCAGCCTGAAGTACACAAAGATAGGGTCCAATGTCACAAAAAAATCTTTAAAAAAAATCAAGAGCAAGCAAGCAAGCAAACAAACAAACCCTTGAAAGTACATTTTGATTTATAATGTTTATTCACTTTCAATCTCAAAAAATTTCTACATGAATAATGAATAAATCCTCTTTTCTTGCCTCAGGTCCCTAACCTGAAGTAATGTTAGATAACAGTGTTAATACAAATATGCAGCCTTCTAGTCCCCTTTCATGATGACTTTAATATAAGTAATATACACATACTCTTATATATTCAGTAAGTAATCAAAGTAAAATTATCAAAAGACAATTTTAATCTTTATTTAGTATTACAGACACAAAAATAAATTTTTCTTGGGTTTTAAGATTTCTGTATATAATACAGAAATATACACATATTTTATCATAGTATTATACATGTTTGTATTGTTAAAATCTTGTAAATGTCCTGCCTGAGCAAGACATTTTTATCTGCCTTATTATTTTTAATCTCCTGAGCAATGTGGCTTCATCTCTCTTAAACAACTGACTCTTACCAGTTACTTACATGCCCCAGGACCAAATCTGTTTGATGTTTAAGGACTACAAAATGTAGTCTTGACAATATATTTTAATTGCCAAATGTAGTAATAGGGAACAAACAAAAAGCAACAGCATTCTTAACATTCAGCAGCCCAGCTCCTGTGTGTTCCGGGTCTCAGGGGTATGAAGCCAAGGGTCATAAAGACCTGGAGGAGCTGAAATCCTGGGTGCCATCAGGAGGCTTTTGGACATTTTTTTTATTCTCCTTTTGTCTTGGTTTCCTTACCCACAAAGCAAGAATAACAAGCTAGGGATAGCTTAGTATTTAAGGAATGAACTATGCTCAGTACTCAAGAGGAATTTAATATGTTTAACTAGCTAGTGCTATTGTCATTATTATTTAGACAATCCGTAAGAGCTAAACATAAAAAAATTCTAAATATAAAGGCTGGGGTACTGTTCTTGTTAATTTTATGTTTTCTGGACTCAGGGCATAACCATCAGAGAAGAGGGAGCCTCAACTGAGAAAATG
>LOEQ01001677.1:147242-161848 GCA_001685075.1 Bramus lutescens | reverse complement strand
ACACACACACACACACCGTCTACATCAATTTCCGTCTCCAGGTTCCTGTCCTATTTTAGCTCCTGTTCTGACTTTCTTCAATAACAGACTACAGTGTTGAAGTATAAACCAAATAAACCCTTTCCTGCTCAAGGTACTTTTTGGCCATGGCGTTTCATTGCAGTAGTAGTAACCCTAATTAGGATAAGTATATACATTTTATGAACATACAGGAAAGAGTCATAAAGATGAGTCCTAAGGAAGAATTTAAAGGTTGCCTTGAGTGGGAAAAGGAGCAGAAAGGACTAGAAAACATAATAAAGAGGAATGCAAACACAGCACCAAGGGAGACAGATGTGGACATGGCGAGAAGTTATGAGGAAACACTGGCAAAAAAGAAAAACATTGTAAGCAAGAGTATCAGAAACACCAGGCTGTGGGAAACAGCCTTTCACCCTGAAGACTTTGCACTGATTTATGAACGTTCTGAATGCTCCTTAAAGGAATGTGGCCTTGATTCAGCTGGGCAAGTGTCAGTCCTAGTTCAGAGGATTGACTTCTCTCTTATGTCTTCTGTGGTTTTAGATCATGAAGGGAAGGCAGAATGACCCCAGTGGGGAGCAGCAAGGGACAAACTCGGATTTGGGGACAACTCATCCATAAGACTGTAGATCTGTGGTCACAACTGTGGAATTTTAGAGATGGAGGAGTGTTGGCATACCCCAGACTCACTCTGCTGAGAAGGAAACGGGAATTTGAAGGTGATATCCAAGTGAGTTGACTAGGCTGACCCAGAACCCTAGTCCAGATTCCCTGGCCCCAGCCTACCGCCTGCTTTTGATTCATATTCCTTCCGTATAAAGGGACTAATGCAGTGGTAACAACATTTTAAGAAAGCTCCCTGCGCTAAGTAGATTGCCGTAAAAAAGAAAAGCCTTGAGGAAAGGGCGCTGAGGGAGATGGCAGCAGCAACCGTGTCGTGCGTGCGGTAAGAAGCCTCAATGAAAGCAAAGGGAGCACATAGACTAAGAAGCGATACAGTGCAGAAGGAAGCCAGCCACTCTTCCGCATGGCCCAGGCTCGGTTCTTACACAAAGGGAGCGGTGTTATCAGACAGTGGAGCAAAGCGCCCAAGGAACACTGTCATTGTTCCTCCTACACCTGACACAGGGGCCACTGCCCCTCATATCAGAGATCAGACTAATTCATTGCTGCTTCATCTAGCATCTCCATCTGATTTCTCAGTGTGACATTGATAAATGTGCCATCATTGGAGAAGCTGAATTTCTGCCAAATTTTACTTGATTTCCCTCCGAATGGGTGTGTTCATTACAAGCTTAAAGTTCAGAAGGTATCTTGCACCAAATTATGTGGGGTTTCTTGTTGTTGCTGTTGTTTTACTTTTTCTACTAAAGAAAGAGANGGGAGGGAGGGAGGAAGAGAAGTAGCATTTTAGCAGCTGACCCATAATCCAGGGCTAAAGCAGCAAATGTGTAGCTATAGAGTCAAGTTAATAAATATATGGAGGATAATATATAGGATGTTGACATGACTTATGCTCAGGATGGTTTAAGGAGTGAGCTGCATTGAAGAGAAAGTTCTAGGATAAACCCTCACAGGATTCTGACCTCTGTACATACACTTTCTCCGAATTATTCAATCAACCACTAACCTAGAAAGTGCTGTGCAGGGCTTTTACAGACATAATTAAGGTCTCAAATCAATTGACATTAAAAGAAAGAGATCATAGAGCTGGTCCTGTGTTAAAGCAGTCTGTCTTCCCTAGCTGGCTACAGAGAAAGAAGTTAAGAGATTGGGCAGCAAAAAAACCTCCCATGAGACTACACCTTTATGAAAGCTGAACAGCATGATGAAGTTGAAAGGGACCTGCGGGGAAGCAATGAAGTCCTGAGCAAATGTGTATTATTGACACAAACATAGCCATGTCCAGGACCCCAGTGGCTCAGACCCATGGGAATAGCAAGGCTTTCCTTGGGTCAGGCTCAGAAAGAGGGCAAAGCCTTACCCGGACTGACCTCAAATGCTGATCAACACTGACCTTTATTTAGCAAAGAACAGTGAGTGCAGAAAGTATCAATGACGCTGCCTTGTCCAAGACGTTGGCATTGTAGGCAGAAACTGCCACCAGCAGTTTCTTCCTCTGGGGGTGACTGCAACCTGAGAATGCTCTCTGACAGAGACCTCCCACCAAAATCAGCTAATGCTCCTCCTCCTGGTTCACCTGTGTATAATAAACTGAGTTTCCTGGATATTGCTGATTCTTCTTGATCATAGTGTATAACCCACCCAATCCCAGAAGTCTGTGGCTTCTTCCTTCCCAGTTGCTCCAGTTAGGTCAACTCCCTAAGCCCTGTGGGTTGTAACCCTGCAGAGCTGTGAGCTGAATGACAGCACAGCAAGTGCAAAGTACAGAGTCAATGCTCAGCATTGCATAGACAGTTTCCAGTGACATATCATGAAGCTGGACAAAATAAAGTGTGTTGACATTGAAATAAGTTCCACTCACTTCAAGCCACTTCAGACATCCTCTCTTAGGTGACCTGGTTTTTATTGCTTCAGTCTGGGATAGGTTTCTTTTTCTCTTTATATTAAATGCTGGCCTCCTTTTTGGTCATCAGTTTAATAAAACTTTCATTCATTCATTCATTCATTTATTCGTTCATTCATGTGTACCCAATTATGCATGTGGAGGTCAGAGAACAACTTGAAGGAGATAATTTTCTCCTGTGGGTCCCAAGTACTGTCCTCTTGTCATCAAACTTGGTGACAAGGGCCTTAACCTGATATGCCATCTACGCACACACACACACACACACACACACACACACACATGTTGTTGATTTTTTCTTAAATACTAACAGTTGATTTGCTTTATATAACTCTTGACCTTGACTCTTGCCAAAACTATCTTGGAAATTAAATCTAACATTATTCCTGTGATTGATGCAGAGTGTGTGAATGTGGTGATTTGGGGAAAGATGGTTTCAATTGAGAAGTAAAAGCATAAAAATGCTCTCCCTGCAACGTTTGGTATTATAATTCCAGAAAAGACATTATTTCAATTCTATTTTGGACATAAAAATTACCTCTAATAGATGATGGGGGTTTTGTCACTGTACCTTCCATTTATTCCACCTGTTTTGCTGGTGCAAGGGCTCAGTCAGAGAGCCTACTTCGAAAGCAGTGGCTGTTGATTGCCACAGAGCCATTTTGCTAGCCTTGCAATCCGTTTTGGTTTTGTTTTGTTTTGTTCTTTTGTTTTTAAGTCATGCACAGGCTACACATTACCCAGTGAGTTGGTTTCTCTGCTATGCTCACATTCCCCCTAATTTCAATGCGCATACTTCTTTGTAGCAAGTTTCCTCACATTAATTATTTTTAGCAACTTAGTAAGGTTTCCTGTCAGTAATGGCAAAATGGCCAACTCTTCAAAAATCAGTGATCTGATTCATCTTTACTGAATTTAAATGGACAGACTAGGGATACTCAAGTAAACAGTCCAAGGGCACTAGTCCACTTTTTTTTAAAATTCTATCTTAGTATATTTATTGAAGGAAAAGTAGATTTTGAATAAACATGCACTAATGATTCACTTTCTTTTCCTTCAACAGTTTTGAAAAATTCCACACCTACCGAAAATTGCAAGAACTATGCATAATAAACCAGAGGTCTCTCCCTAGACTGGCGGGTCCCTCACATGTGGTCACATTTGTATGTTCATGTTCTCTCCTTCATTGCCTGTTGCCTGCACATACTCACATACACAATAGGCACACGCATCCTTGCTGACCTTGGCACACATCATAGGTTTGTACAATATCTAGGTACAGTTACATACCTAACTGTAAGGAACATGGAAATCAGTGAACTGGATAGTCACGAGCTTATTCCTAAGGCTACTTCTTACCCACTAGCACCAGTAAAATCACATTTTTGTCTCTAATACTTAAATACACTGACTTTCTCCTGAGACTTAACAAAGTTTATATACACTATAATATTTATAAATGAAATTTTATCATCTTTGTCTCAATTATCACCAAGTTAACCATATTTTAGTTTAGCCTAATGTCAATAACCAACCTTTCTGCTGCCTTTCTTCCTCCCTGGCCCCCCACTGGCAAGCGTAGTCTCCATTCCAGTCAAACACCGTAGGAAACTAGAATGAGAGAATGCCAGAATATGCTTGGAACATGCAAATTGTTTCCTGTGTCCACCAGATATTGACATGCACATTTATCAAAGACCTATAGGAAACCGCACTGACTCTCTGTACCCGAGGACCAGGGCCCTTTCCGCTTCAAGGTTCCATGGGCCCTGCTGTAACAATCCTTCCAAGTTTTTCTAGGTTTTCACCTACTGCCCTTTTAGATACTGACCTAAATATTACGTTCTCATGTAGACCTTCCCTGTTCACTTCCTTATCTCTACAATATCATAGATTTTGTTTACTCATCCAAATGGAGCAAAGAGTCAGTGTCAGTAATGATTGCCTTAACAATTTCATTGCTAAGCTACTAGTCCTACAAAGATGTAAATCATTACTATGAAAAATGTAAGTCTTGGGCTACTGAGATGACTGGGCAGGTGAAGTGTTTGCTGCCAAGCCTAAGGACCTGACTTTATTCCCTGGTGCCTTCTTGGTAGAAGGAGAGAACCAAAATGACCCCCATATTTTGTCCTAGGACCTCCATACATACACCATGAGACTCAAGCACCTACGCACACAACTATGCATGGGAAAGTCATCACACAGACAAACACACCCAGCAGTGATTCTCTGTGCAGACCACAAGCTCTCTAAAAGCCAGTGAGGGCAATTTTCCCAATGATAGACAGTTTAAAAGTGGACAAAGTTGCTCTGATTGCCAGATCATTATTTTTTCAGGTTACGGATGTGTATGTGTGTATGTGTGTGTGTGTGTGTGTGTGTTTAGATATACTTAGGTTTTTAAGACAAGGTCTTGCTGCATAGCTCATGCTAATCATTACCTGTTACATAGCTCAGACTAGTCTTAAACATAATTCTCCTGCCTCAGTCTCTCAAGTGCTGGGATTCCATGCTTGGCTAACAATCAAAATTACCCCTCCTCTCCCTACAAAAAAAATCCAAGAATACATTTTTTTTTTTTACTTTTTGTACCACATGCAGCTTCAGTACTTTATGTTCTCACATTTACTGTGCTAAGCAGTTCTACAAGTTACAAATACTTATAATCGGCGTTTTCAAGATTTGGGGTGGGGGCAAAGACTGAGCAGAAATAATACAACTCCTGCAGGTTCAAACACCAAAAAGGAGTTAGAGCTATCATTTAAGGCCTGCAGTCTGGGTGCACAGCCTGGTTTCACAATATTCTCACGTCTGTGCTTCTCAGTCATGAGACCTAGAGTTGCATGGTTATCTTCAGTTTATCAAATTCATCTTGTGATTCTTGAACTAGCAAAATAATTCTAATGCTGTTGAAAGGTCTGATAAAGACGCCCACACAATAGCAAAAAAAAAAAAAGCCTCAAATTAAAAGCCAGGTGCCTGAAGAGATTGTTTAGTCAGTAAAGTCCCTGGCATGCAAACAGAAGGATCTTAGTTGAGATCCTAGAACCCATATCAAAGCTAGGCATGGGGGCAGGGACGGCTCTGTGATACTAATAGACTGGATAGCTGGTCATTTAGTCTAGCTAGTTGCTGAACTCTGAGTTCAATGAGATACCTGGCCTCAAAAAAAATTACATAGGAAGAGCAATTAACAAATTCACCTAATGTTAACTTCCAAACTTGGCCCCCCGCATTATGTATACACACATACATGCACACACATACATACACCACACAAACACACACACACATACACTCACACACACATACACACACACACACACACACACAAATCACTTTTATTCACTCTGTTTACTAAGCCACAGTGAGAAATAGCAAGACAAGCTGGTGGTATGTTCAGATCCAGTCTGAATAGAATGCTCAGCTCTGGCTGGGGTGTTTCTTGGACTAGTGTTGTTTTGTGCGTACCAGGGATTAGAAAGTCACACACAGAGACTGCCAGTCAGTGTTTGGGAAAGACCTTTACTCCTCCCTTTCTCTCCTCTTCCAAATGTCAAGAGGTCACATCAGAGGATACAGTTTCTAAAACACGATTGCACTTCTTAAGCAGTGACATACTTAAGGCAGACCTACAGTAATCCCCAGAAACATACTGCCTGGAGTGTCTTGTTGCTTAATTGGAGCTGGCACTGAGCCACTTCTTCTCAGCCTTGAAACAGCGCAAGAGCCATGGAAAGAGCCACTGCTATAAGAAGGGTTATTTCAGGAGGATAGAAGGTGATGGCACCATGCCAGTCAGCAGAAAACAAAGCCAAATGCCCCCAGCCACTGCAGCCAAAAGTCAAAGCAACCAATGTTATTGCAGTCAGAGATTAGATCCACCACCATGCCCATGCCTTGGCTTTAAGCATGATCTCTGTTGTAGTAAAAACTGTATAATCCTCACTCACAAGGCAGCAGGCCATGAAAGTACCAATTAATAATTTGCAAATATCACCAAAAAGGAAACTGCAAGAATCTAGAAGCTGTATACTGATCAAGATCACATACTAGTCAATTATAACAATAAATGTAACTTTACCCCGAAAGATGTACTGAGCAATGGTAGAAGTAATTATTAGGGTTAAGTAAACACATTTTCCACCTTAATCGGCTTACTGTCTTTTCTATCGAGGAGGAGGAGAAGGTACTCCTCTGTGACTTAACTGTGACATATGCTCGGAGAACTCAATAATCATGTAATGTTGTCATTGTATGGACATCGTACAGAGTACATCAAAATTAGATGGAGGCTTTTCCAATTTTCCAGAAACGGACATTTTTAAAGTAATTAACATTTGTTAAGTATGTAAACATGTCAAATTGTGAGCAAATGGCAAGAAGGAAGAGGAAGTGAAGCCAGAAAATGGATCTGACACCTGATTAAGTAAGCCTCGGGTCTCTTCAAGAAAAGCAAAGTGTGATAGGGCAGGTCAGCCCCTGGGAGAGCTGGGTAAAGAACTGGAGTGCTGCATGACCTTTATCCCAAATATATCTTGCCAGGCAATGGCATTTCTAGTCTATAGTCCCAGTGACGTCTCCAATAGGACCAACCCAAGTAATGTCATCTCCAACGGTCATTCCCAAGTGATGGAACTGTAAATAAGTACTATGAGGTGCCGCTCCTATGGTAGGCCCAGGTATTTTTATCTCCAGTGGTAGAGTCCAGGAAATCATCTTCTCCAAAAGTAGGATAATGGCACCTTTAATGGTGGGGACCAAAAGAATTTTGATTATTCATTAAAATGCAAAAAAACTTTTTGATTAATATGCTCAACTTCCTTTTAACAAAAGTCAAATAAGGCCAGAAAAAAACATCTCGGGCATAGATATTAAAGTAAAAATACTTTGACTTCTCAAATGTAACGTCAAGTAGATTCTGGAAGCTGCAAAGAAATCCAAGAGATTTCAAGGAACATAAGCCATTCCAAGAAACACTCAAGCTGTTTGTTATTTTAGAAGGATCCTGACACTTTTCAAACCGCTAAGAAATATGGTGGAGCAGTTCAAAGATACAACCCAACGGCGAGAATGGCTTTGAAATCTCTGCTCTCTGTAAACTGCTATCTCAAAGATTTCTCTGATAAGAGCTCCAAGAATCCAGAGGCAGAACACCGTTTTATCACCCTCGGAGGATTTGGGAAAACGTTTCTGGCAAAAACAGTCCCAGACTTACTTAACGCTGTATTTTCTCTCAGTGGGAAATAGAGAAGCCATGCTATGTACTTTGTGGCCAGGTGTAACAGCATCATATCTAAAATTTAGAGCCTGCTGATCAATTTAGAATCAACCTCAGCCAATGGGAAGAATTCTGGTAAGCTCTTATTCCTCCAGCATGTGGGTCTCAGTTTTGGCAGGCAGCACTACTAGGGTGGTAGGCAACACATCAGTCAAGGTTAACTAAAGGAACCCCCCCCCTTCTTGGCCCTGCTCATTAGAGAATGTCATACTTGCTGGCAAGATATCGTCTTCTGAATCAGAACACACTGGCTCTAGTCGATGCAGTTATGTGTGCTAAGCGCCTGGGGTTCTTTGAAGGGTTTATCTCTTTATGGAAAACTTTCTTGCTTCAGAGGTGATAAAGTTCAGTCTGAATATGAAAAAAGTCCTGGTTGGTCCTGACCATGTGACCCTGAGAGCAGCAATCTTACTTACAATCAAATCCTTAGAAATAAAGCTCCAGAATCACCCACTGTTACGTGCAAGTGAAATGAAAGTTTCCTATGTAACAATTTAACCTTTGTCTGGGGATTTCATGGAGAGGATAATGATGTGATGTGCTGGAGGCCACCAAAGCATCCCTGAACATCAACCTCAACTTGGCCAGAGAATGGGAAGTCTGATGCAGGAAAAAGAGGCATGGAACTGTCACACATGTGAAAATGACCGTAACCCTTGCTATATTTTCTTGTTCTTCTTAAAAATATAGCATTTGATTCTAGGGTTCTTCTTGAATTTTTTATTTTATTGGAAATCTACTCTTTTGACTGCTTTGTTAGATACATAAAGTTAGATACAAAGACCCTGGACTCACTTCCTCCACATCTGCAAGTTCTGAGATATGAGTTAGTCTCAATTTGGCATAAATATCTGTGGTCATGTCCCCTTACTTGCACAAGACAGAAGCACCAACCAGACAGTACCTGTGCTGGTTAGTTTGTGTGTCTACTTGACACATGCTAGAGCAATGTGAGAAGAGGGAACTTCACCTGAGAAAATACCTCTAAAACATTACCTACAGGCAATCCTGAGGTAGAGGGAAGTTTTCTTGATTATTGATTGACATGGGATAACCCATTTTCCTTTGATTGGTGCCATGCCTGAGAAGGGGGTCCTGGGCTGTAAAAGGAAGCAGGGTGAGTGCGCCAAGAAGAGCAATCAATAAGCAGTATCCCTCTATGGCCAATCCTACAGCTCCTGGCTGCAGATTCATAATCTGCTTTTGCTCCTGCCTTGGCTCCACTCACTGATGGACTACAAACAGGGCATGTAAGCCTAATAAACCTTTTCCTCCCCATGTTGCTTTTGGTCATGGTTCTTATCCCCAACAATAGGAAGCAAGTTAGTACCTTGCGCTTTGACTTCCAGGAGGCCTCAGAAATGCTTTCCACAGTGATCCCTGAGCCTTAGGTGCCGGAACTATGTTGTTATAGGTGGATCCGTTAGGACTGGGCTCCACATAATCTCTTATTCTCTGCATTTTGATCAGTTGTGGTTTTCTGAAATAGTCACCATCTGTTGCAAAGAGAAGTTTCTTTGAGAGAAAACGACATTTGCCAGTGGGCACAAGGGTAAGTACTTAGAATGTGGTTAGGAATCGTGCTGGTTTAGTAGGTCTCCTGCACCACCTAGGGCTCGGGCTCAGTGCAGAAGAGAAAGCAGAGAGACTGTAAGAGTCAGAAGAACTGGAAGTTTGCTGTGAGATGGTGTCTCATAGAAATGTCAGAGAAGCTACGCCCATGAAGTCTCATCAACATGGCTGTCTAAACGAGACCCGAACAATAATGATACCAATGGGCACATTAACATGGATAGGGAAATGTTCAAGGGGAGCCTCAACTCCAGAACTACAGTCAAATGGGGAGTGCCAAAGGGAAAAGAAATGGTCTTCCCCAGAGGAGAGCCCCCTAACTGGATATCGCCCACTAAAAGCTGTCATTCACCCACCCCACCCCCAGGTGGTGGTGGTACACACCTTTAATTGCAGCCAGTGCCTGAGAGTTCCAGGACAGTCTGGACCACAGAGCAAGTTCCAGGACAGCCAGGGCTGTAACACAGAGAAACCCTGTCTTAAAAAAAAAAAGTCCCTTTTCTCAAAATGACTCCCGCTTGTGTCAAGTTAACAAAAACACTAACTAGCATGTGTGTTGTAGCACTGTTACCAGTATATAATTCTAAAGGTCAAGGTAGCCCCGTATCCAGTCCTTTTCAATTCAATAAAAATATGTTCACCCCAAATGTTCCAACCAAAACAATAATATCTTACAACAATGGTTCCCTCGCACCCTAAAGGCAAGACCAGGGAATGTTCTGAACCTAAAATAAGATTCCTTAAAACGTGAATATGAATGTCAAAGAGAAAGGGGCATGAACATTTGAGCAATGAAAAAAAAAGAGGTAAGAAAAAAGAAAGGCTATGTGTCAGGGACATTTAGCTGGATCTGGGCAGCTAAACCCCCAAAGCATGATGTTATGTAGTTTAACTCCAAGTTCAGTCTTTACTGTTTACAGAGATGACATTCAGAAACACAGAGACCTTCACGAGCACTTCTGCCCTTCTTTAAATATTGTGAGTTTCTCCGTCATAAGGCACTGCAGAAACAGAGGACAAGGGTCTTGACAGTGTTGGAATGGCCCTGCACAAAGCATCTCTGGGTAGAGAGAAGCAGAGAGTCAGTGGTGCCACGACCCAAGGTACTTCCTGATATCTGCCCAAAAGGGCTGTTCTTGGATTTATGTGCCGAGACATCAAGTTATCACTGATGTTTCAGGGAAATATCTCCAAAGCTTGGATTTTACTGGATCCTATCAAAGTGAGGGAGAAGAAACAGATGTATCTTCCCAACTGGGAAAAAGACAGGGTTGTAAGTCAGAAGGAAACTATGTATGATGCATATGTGTCTGATTATACTGCGGGGCCTTGCCTTTGCACATATATCTAGAATATGCAGTTTACTTCAATGTTTATGAATTGTGGACATTCTATCATCTCGGGAAAAAAATGACTGTTCCTATAAATGTCATGGTGGAATGGAATTATAACTTGTTTGTTTAGCTAACTAGCTGTTTATCTCTATGTCTCATCCTTATGCTGACTAGGGAATCATCCCTCTGCGTCACCTCTGTTCAACCCCAGATTCAAGAAAAAAAATTAGCAATGAGTTTTTGTTTTGCTTTGCTTTGTTTTTCTTGTTTGTTTTCTCTCTTTGAAAGATTTGGGTGGGGGGGAACAGTATCTTGTTTATAACTGCCTTGTATTTTGAGAGCATTTTAAAGCCTATATATCACTCCTCATATTTTGGTGTCCATTTAGAGTTATGAACCTTCTGAATGGAAGTTTGACTTTTCCACTCAGGGTCAAAGGCAGCCAGTGGTTCGAAACACTCAAGCTCTTCCCTCATCTCTGACCCTGAGGAGTGTGGCAATCTTTACGTTTACGATGACAGGGGACCACGTGAATCCGATTTCCTATTTACCACAGTTGTGTGTAGGGATCGTCTTCTAGTGTATTCATTTTGTAACACAATCCACTAGCTCAGAGGCAGTCACTCAAGAAGCTAACACTTTTAATCCTCTAGTTATAATCCGCTAAGCCTAATTCCCTTTCATCCCCATGAATTCCATAGACAAAATACACATGAAAAATTTTTGCCTTTCCTCCACTCTCCCAGCCTTCCTTCATCTCTTCTCCTTTCTTTCCTCCCTTCCACTCCACCTTTTTATTTACGTGAAGATATCACTTTTTTAACAATTTAAATTCTTCTACAAACGATCTGCTCATGGGACCACATGGCTTGACAATTCTGATTTGTCTTCCAATTTGTAACACTGTTCTAACTATAGAAACAGTCATTTTC
This sequence comes from Bramus lutescens, assembly GCA_001685075.1. Lineage (NCBI taxonomy): Eukaryota > Metazoa > Chordata > Mammalia > Rodentia > Cricetidae > Bramus > Bramus lutescens. Next base: position 150,178 of record LOEQ01001677.1, on the reverse strand, counting down.
TAGCATCATTATGGTTGGAGTGTTTGCACATTGTCTTTCAACGTTACTGAATTACTTATATATTCTCTTACCTTGCTGGATTAAGTTAACATCCAAAAAAATCAGCCACTATTGTCTAATTGGGTATTAATGAGAAAGAAGGTGAATTCATATAGCCATAAAATTAAGCTGGTATTTCTAACCTTAGCTTTCTCAGATGTTTATGCAATTTTGTTCCAACAGTCATAGGTCTGTATATACTCTATTCTATATTACCACTTCATAATAAAGTACGTATGGAGTTTTTCTTCCAAAATTGTCATGAACTAAAGTGGTTTTCCCTTTAAAAGTTTGTGGACAAAATAATCTTAGGATAGTAATTTAGTTTTCTTTTTTATTTTTTTCTTTCTTTTCACTTTTGAAAGACTGACTGTCTTTGTTTCTACTGTAAACCACCTCTTCCCTGAGTTTCTCCTCACACACCAACAGGATCTGAAAGGCTTCAGCCCACAGGACATAAAGGAAATGCATTTAGATTACTGTTCCTGCTTCTCCACATCCAACTCCAGCTGAAATAACAGGAAGAAAGAGGTTTAAATACACATTTTAAAAGAAAGGAAGAAAGGAAGGACGAAAAGAAGGAAGGAAGTAAAGAAGGGAGGGAGAGGGAGGGAGGGGAAGGGAGGAAGAGAGAGAGGGAGGGAAAGAGTCTAGTTCTATTCCAAGAACCACTTTTTTTCTCAATTGACAAAAATTTAGAAAACCTGCTACTAATTTTAGAAAACTGACCTGAAACTTTTGAGAAACTTCTGTGAGGTTTTCTATCGTCCCACAGGTTTGCAGAACTAAGCCAATGGCTGAGTTGTTAAGGCAATGACACAACTCTACTTCAGGATCTGTTCCAGTACAGCTTTTGATTGACTTTACGCTCCGTTCATGCCAGAGGACTCCTCCATTAAGCTGCTGTGTCTCATAATGCCTTTTGAAGGTCAAACCCAAGGCCAAATGCCTGATAGGCACTTGCTGTACCACTGAGCTACACTCCCAACCTCTGTTGTCATTTTTTATGGAATTATTCTTAATGTGACAGGTGCGCCCTTAATACAAATACACCAAGAATAACAGCCTGCAAAATAAAGACACAGAGCCCTTGTCCAAAAGCTGTGAAGAATGCTGATTCAGTTGCAGCCCATTAAAACCCAAACTCAGGGTCCTTCTGAATGAGAGCCCCATGAAGCAGTGTGTGCTGGATATGAGGAAACATACCCTAATGCCCCATGGGCCAGCTACTTCCCAATCCTGCGCTGGAACCATATTCCCTACCACCTCTCTGCAGAGATGGGCAGCCCCAAACACCTGGAAGTCATTGCTTCTATTTCAAAACAACAAATGAATGCATATCTTCCAAGATCACTCTGGAAGGAAACTAAGGACTTTCGCTTTTGGTTCTGTTTCTACTTATCAGATACATTAACATCTTATTTATTCTTTCAGAATCTCATATATGCAAAACAATATATGACTCTCTTTTCTTTTTAAAATTTCTTCAGCTCCTAGATTCCGGACCTAACTCCTTATTGATGTTCTTGTAAGATAGAATGCCAGTCTCCCGGGTGAACATGGGGCCAGGCCTGGGGAATCCTTTGGATCTTCCATGGATGCTTTTCATTTGTGTATCCCTACCTGTCAGATTCCATGAACTGATATGGGTGAAACAGTGGGCTTTGCTGAAACAAGACAGACAGGATTCAAACAGTAGTTTCCTATTTAACCTACGAGCATCTCTGCCCTCGGCATTTACCAGTGAGTCACGGGAAGTCCTGGGTAAGACTGTAACTTCTAAAGTGTCACACCTTCCTGAGGAAGGTGGCCCCCAAAAGAAAAGGCTAAAGGGCTGTCTCTAAGGTGAATACTGCCATCTAGAGAGGCAATTTGAACAAAACAAATCTATAGCTAAGGAGGGGTGTGAGAGTGTGAAAGGTTCTCCAAGGAGGCACCATCCCTCACGGGGAACCATCATTTCAATGAAGGTGGCATCAAGGATCCCCTGGCATGACAAGAAAGTTTATTTTATAATAATTATAGAGAATGGGACCATCCAAGATCTTTTAAAGATTTTAATTAGGGAACAAATGATGATTTCCTTGAGTTTTTTTAAATAAAATAACTGCTTCACACCTGATTGTTTTATTTACCAAGGAAGTAAATGAGATACAGCTTTGCTTGTAAGTTCTCTTGAAAGTCATAAGAAAGCTGAGTCATCTGTGGGTGTCAGTCCTCTGACCTCCTTGGCAAAACAGTACAAAGGCACCCAGCTTTCCCGAGTGACTTTAAATGGGAATGAACCACAAGGCACAAGAGAAACACAAAAGACCCTCTGAAGGTCCTTCAAACTGCAAGGCAAAGCCAGGCTGCCCCCACAGATTCCACACACAGCCATTTAAGCAACCGGGATGTGAAGATGAATATCTACTTGCTGAGATGAAAATTGCCAATCTACGTATCTCCCGAACACCCCCAGGGACTGGGATTGTCTCAATTCCCAAATTCTTAATTTAAGAGAGATTCTAAAGCATTTCAAGTTCAAGGGCACAAACTCAAGGACATACAGATCCCTACCTGAGCTACTCGGAACATATTTCTACAGCAGCTTTGAAATTTACTATGATATCGTGATTCCAAATGATTCAGAAAAATAGACATGTATGGTATATACATTTTGATAACATATGTATATGTACACGTATAAGTATATTATCCTTGTATTATAAAATTCACAAAACAATACACAAATTAAGATCTGTCATTTTAGTTTTGCCCAATGGCTTGTGTCTGCTTTGAAATGATAATTTTGAATAAGGCCATAAGCATTATTAACTCATGCAGAAAATCCTTATCTGCTACCCTCTAAATTTGGTTGTAAGTCGTGGGGAAGCAGCAGTGAACTAATCAAACCC
>LOEQ01001677.1:135308-147219 GCA_001685075.1 Bramus lutescens | reverse complement strand
TAATTTAAGGACAATTGCCCAGGGCTCTTGCTTACCGGTGGGATAGCTTGTGTCACAATGTCTTGCCTCCTATATACCAATACCCCTTCTTGCCACAATGAAAATTTTAAGAAATGACTTGATCTCCAATGCTTCTGAAGCTATGAAAGATGAGAATATGAGAATATTAACGTGGGTCTTAGAATCTCTTTTGTAATTTACTGAAAGCACTTAAATGCTTCGTAGACACCATCACGAGTCCTTATGGATGGCCAAGATGAGATAATATTTCACACCCATTGGAAAGGGTGTGATTAAAAAGAAGGGGGGAGGGTAACTGAAGGAAAGAATAACAAGTTTAATAGAGAGGTGGAAAAGTTGACCCCTTGTGTAGTGCTGGAAGGGATAGAAAGTGACGAGGCCACCATGGAAAACAGCTTGATACCATCTCCTTGAAAAGTTAATTACAATTATAATTTTGATATAACAATTGCACTCAAGTATGTACCTAAATAAAATTAAAGAAGACACTCAACATAAATCTTTGACTCAACAAAACACTTAGAACAATAGCTCAAGATGAAAACAGCTTAAATGTCCATAAACAAAAGAAAGACAAAAATGAGGCGCACACATGCAATAGGGTATTAGTCTCAGAAATGGTGACATTCTGATGCTCACCACAACAGGGTAAAGCTTGAAAACTTCATGCCAGATGAAATAAGCTGGCACGAAACTGTTAAATATTGTATGATCCTGCCTACATACAGCACTGGAAATAGACTCATTGAATTAGGAAGCTGAATAAAAGTTTAAAGTCTGAGAACTAGAGGGAGTGACTGACTGTTCAGTGGTTATAGAGTTTCTATACCAGGTGATGAAAATGTTTACCTAGAGGCAGAGGTTATAAAGCAATATGAGCATACTTAATAGCACTCAGTGGTTTACTGGAAATGATACATTTCATGTTATGTGTAGTGACAGCACTTGTCTAGCATGGGTGAGCATAGGCCCAATAACCATCACACAGACACAAACGTAGATACACACACACACACACACACACACACACCTCTACGGGTCTTTTTTGGCTGCAGCAATGGCTCAGCGGGCAAATCACTTGCCATGCAAGTGTGAGGACTTGTGTTAAGATCTCCAGAAACTATGGAAAGATGGACATGTCCGTGCCCTCCCACAGTGAGATGAGAGGTAACGGAAACCCCAGAAGTTCACAGATCAAGTGATCTGGCTTACACAGTAGCAAACAGCACAGAGACATTTCTCAAACAAGGAGGAAAGTGAACATGGATACACAAGTTTGTCCTCTGACCTCTGACATGCACACACAGTGGCATAAACATGTACACACACACACACAAACATGCACCACAAAAAGATGAAAAAGATCTTTCCAAGTCATGATACAGAACTCTCAGTCCTAAGAACACTGGGAGCCTGAAAGTACAGAGAAGGGAGAAGCCATGAAAAATGAAGACAATGAGGTGCCCACATATGCATGCTAAGTAACTACACCCAGGTGTCTTCCTACTACATTATTTAAGAAAGTGTACCCTCCAAATATGCATCATAGAATCAATTTCTTTACTATAATTTACACACATATACATACACATGCATGTTTGGGAATATAAACAGCTAGATCAAATAGAAAGTGTCTGAGGTTATGGTTTATATCTGGATAATGTTCTTCAAGCGATTTATTTGAAAACTGTTTATGGAGTTTATATTCCTTAAAACTCACTGTATTGAAGATCCATGTGTATTAAACATTTCTTTTCTGAAAGTAACTTTGTATTAGAAAATATAAAAACGTGAGACAAAAAGCATTAATATTTCTATAAAACTCACTATAGGACATAAATTATGAAATATTCTTGCCAGAGACTTTAAAATCTGTTCATCCACATGAGTCTCAAAACAAATCTCTTTCTGGGGCTGGAAATCTGGCTCTGTTTGTAAGAGAACTCACTGCTTGGTTCCCAGCACTGATATGGTGGCTCAGGACTTCTGCAGCTCCAGTTCCATGAGACCTGACCCCCCTCTTCTGTCCTCCTTCGATCCTGCACACACATGGCACACAGACATGCATGTAGAAAAACACCCATACGCAGAAAATAGAAATAGTGTTTTCTGAGATCTCTTTATATGCAGTACTTCTATACATATTGACTTAAATCCAGACTAGAAAGCCTAAATTAAATTATCCTAGCTAGCTGAGGAAAAAAATGAATTTTAGTTCATCTGAGAAGGACTCTGCAGTTGCCCATATATTTAAATTTACCAGGATTAATATTATATCATTATATGATATGTTTTTATTTTTAACTCAACTGAGAATGAAAGGAAATTATGAGAACTGATTGATTTCCTGAGTCTGTAAGTACATATGCAGCCTCTGTGGTTTGGGCGGGTGTCTGTCTTAATCTTCAATTCACACTTTAAACAGCACTAAGGGAGAACGATGCCGCAGCTGAGTTGAGATGCTCAGGCATACAGAAGCAGAGACAGTACTGAAACGGTAACTCCTGACTCAGACCCTGGCTGTGCCGCTCACAGCATGACTCTGGACACAGCCCTTTCCTTTCCCTGCCCTAGTTCCTCGTCTGTAAAATGGGAATAGTAACACGCTGCCGTCACGCCGTATGTCTAAAGCAACAATGAAGAGCTCATAGCTGTAACACAGAGTAAGTTAGTGTCACTTTCCCGTAGGAAGATGGGACATTACGTATAGAAAACGTTTGCCAGCCAGAGTTACGCATGTGGTAAGGCTTAGGGTCAGATTCTCATTTTCTGCTAAATGCTGATGTCTACAGGAGAGGCATTGCATCATTAGGAAGCAGGAGTTCGTAAAATGACATCAACTGCACTTGTTAGAAAGATTTAAATAGATTAATCTTATTGCTTGTACTTCGCATTATGGTAACAAACTTGTATCGGGGTAAAGAGAATTTTCAAGATGAAGATATGTTTCTTCATTCAGACAAACAAAGGCAGTCATTCATAGATTTAAGGGATTTTTTTCTTTGTAACTTTCTTTGTAATGACTTGACCACCTTACATAGAAGCCAAATGAATGGGAAGTAACAGGAACCAGATGGACATCTGGCTTATTCTCTAAAATGTTCATTACTTCCATGAGAATGAAATCAGGGCCAATCTCCTCAGGTGGAAGACATTTGGGTCTGATGTTGGAAAGATCTGATGCTTCTCTAGACTTTATGGAATCTAACCTAAGCCAAATTTATTTAAAGGTTTTTATATTTACTCCATCCCAAACCATGTGAGATGTAGGGTAGAAGTTTCCAGGAAGGTAGCAAGGACTCCGTCATTGACAGGATGTTTTGGGACTCTCCAGGGCAAAGCCCGTGTAGCCTTCCCCAAGACTGGTGTGATGTGATTGATCATAGTTTGGTTGTGTTTGCTTTGGGGCTGAGTGTGGTGTTTGTTTCCTATCTATCATGATTTTGCTCCCCTTCCAATTGATAAACTCTGCATTCTCCTAATCATATAAACTACAAAAAATTAACCAAGTTAACTTTTATGGGCTTGCTTTCTTGAACTACAAACATCAGATGAGGGCAGCCTGACCCCCTATACCATCCAGCCCTGATTAGAATCTACAGAAAGTTTGTTCTCCAGTCATTGTTTAGAGACCAGAGGAGGAAACATCCGTCTCCTACTGCAATGAGTGAGTTATTGCATTGCTTAGTCAGGGCTAACAATGCCTGCTTCACATTTTAACTTTGTTAAGGTGACTTTTGTAGCCACCAAAAATTTAAAAACCTTTTGATCAGTTTGAGTAAGTTTCCATTTTTTTGACCCCTCCCTCGCCATCCTTTTCAATTTCATCAAAGTTCCTTTTAAGGAAAAAGTTAATATTGCTATACTCAAATGAAATTCTTTCAGGAGTCTGGATGGGTAGTTAGGTAATGAGAAGAAAGTGACTACACCATCTCGACTCTAAAAATCATCTCAAATGAGACAGAGAATAAAAGAAGGAAACTAACGTCAAGCTTTAACAGAGGATGTGCTGACAGAATAAGCCAGCCTTGGACCAAATGCTGTAGATGAACAAGACACATCCCTGGGAAATGGTGATTGTCTTCAGAAACCCAAGTGGCCCCATCAGGACCAACCCTGGAACATGTTAGCTCATTTATTTGTGGGCTTTGCTTAGGAAAACGTTACACTTGCAAAGAACTATCACGTTTTGGGTTTATATTTTTTCAAAGTGATAGAATTTCTTCCAATTGATACATTTCACCAGAAATTCAAGTTGTGTGTGTGTGTGTGTTTGTGTGTGTAAAGTCCATCATTCTGGACCCCCATGATGTATGTCATTGCTGCAAAATATTTCAAGCTTTAAAAAGCAGAATTATATAATAGTTGAACAACGTTAGTACGTATCTGCCTGGCCAAGTAGACATAAATTAATCAATTTGGGGGGATAGTTGTTCAAACTCAAGGAAAACTGTCAAAATCCACCTTGATCAACAAATGTCATATCATCACAACCAGGTCCTGAGAATATGTCATACATGCACTGTAACATCAGAAACTGAATAAAAATGGCAACACAAAAGACTCAGGTTTTTGGGAAACCTTTTTATTGAGACAATTTCCCTGAACGTTAACCAGCTTTAACTAAGTTGAAAAGCCACCTGGCCACATCTATCCTTCTTAAATCGTTAGTACATTCCTTTGGTGAACTTCCTGTCATGAACTATAAATGAGGCCTGTCAAAATTCACTGGCAGGCAAAGCATACGTGTATTTGAGTGCCTTCAACCCAAGCTTGTTAAGACAGACCATCAAATATACCAACCATCACACAAGGGCCAAGACCAGCTGCATTTGTCTACAGTCTACTTCTTCTTTCTGCCTTCAAAGAGTCTCTCTGAGCACAGCAAACAGTACAACATTCAATAATTACCCAATAATCATTTACTGGGCATCCTTCCATGCACCAAGTGTGCCAACATGAAATGCAGGCATTTAAGGTATTAAAATGTCCACACGCAATTCATACTAAAGCAAATGGAGACAGTACGCTTTTATTTTCCTCAGATATATCTGGCACTAAGTGTGCAAAAGAAAATAGGTCAAGCAGGAAATCCATGAATATATAGGTTATTATACAGGAGTCACAAATTTTTCTAGCCATAGAAGTAAGAGATAGGTTCAGGTTGATAGTGAGACAATTCCAGTCTGTATTTCTCACCCCCTTATCAAGTGAAGCACTTAAAATTATGGAGAAAACACATGCAGAATATTGGTCTACAGGCTGCCAGGTAGAAAAGGCCTTTACCATTAGAGGAGCAATTGCTAATGTAGCCTTCCCTATAGAACACTGTACTATACATCACTACAGAACACTTCTGCACTTGGATGCAGTTTCCCAGGGACCGATGGATGGCCTGCATCAGCAACTGACTCTAGCCACTGACACAGACTGACTGATGGAAACTTCTCACAGCCCTAAGACTTTAAGCCTTGGTACAAGGGTTTACATCAGGCCCTTCACAGAAGAGGAGCCACTTAATCCTAGAATCACACTAGACTTCCTACTGACAAACCGGGTATTTTCCTTGTAGTCTATTAATTCCCAAAGAACAACAAAACAATACTTTTATATCTTGGTGTTCACGTTTTTTTTCTTTTTTTCTTGTATAATTGTGTATCTATAAAGACGGGTGCTTAATATTGGTGGCAGATGGTACCCCAATTTTTTCTCTGGACGGCACATCCTTCTTATGAAGAGCTATTGCTTGCTTAGGTCTCTGGTAATTATTTCTACCACTTCATTCTGAAGTGACATGCAGGTTTCAAAACATAAAAAGAGAAAGAGGGAAGTGTCAAGGGACTCTGTGCCTAGCTTCCCAAATGGGGATGCAAAGGTTGTGCAATTTAAATGGAAGGTGACTAGAGCTCACATTTTCCCACATGCTTTTTATTAAATTACTGAAAGGTTTTCATATTTCTCTGCAGTTTGAAATTCTCAAATCCAATGTATATTTTCTATGTTTTCATACTGAATGAGGAAAAAAAGAAGAAGGAAAAAAATTCCCAAAAGATTGCATACCAAAGACCAGACAGAGCCTCCTGTTCGTGGAGATTGATGTATGTTTATGAGGAAAGTCAGCATGCAGTTTTCAAAGCCTGCAGGTTCATTGTGAGTTAAAGCATGTGGCCTCCACACAAATCATTCCATCTTTTCAAAATCACTCATCAGAGCTCCCTGCTGCCCTCTTCCCTGAGCCTAGCTATGCTACTCGGCCCCTCAGGCCCAGGTCTAAGTCTGCGGAGTCCATGAGAGGACGAAGGGTCACCAGGCATCGCATTGTAACCCCATTGCTGCTCACCCCAAACACTGTTCTATTTGTTTGTCAATTTCTTTTTGTTGTTGTTGTTTTTGAATCAAACAATTATTAAATAAGACAGAGAACTTTCCTGAAGAATCACTTTTTTTTATTTGTGTGTGAAGGAGTGTATTATGTTAATGGATCCAAGTATTCATGTGTGTGTGTGTGTGTGTGTGTGTGTGTGTGTGTGTGTGTGTGCCAAAGCTTGTGAAAGCCAAAGTCTACATTGTCTTCTTCAGCCCTCTGCTGTTTTGGTGTTTTGAGGTATGATCTCTCTCTGAGCCTGAAACTCACAGAATCTACTAGACTGCTCTGCCAACGAGCTCCCAGTGATCCTCCCGCCTCTGCATCCCCAGCACTGGGATAACTGTCACAAGGTGCTGGAGACTTGAACCCAAGACCTTTCACTGAGCTGTCTAACCGGAGCGCCAACATTCTGTGTCATTGGATTGTAAGACTGCAGAAAACAATTTGTTTCATAACAATGCAGATATGTTTGAAAGTGTGAGTTCATTCAACACAGCGGGAATAAATTACAAGAGCATCCTCCCTTGACAGTTGTTAGCATCCTGCTCACTACACAATATGACCACGAAAAATGTCTGTGAAACAGCAAAGGTGTCTTCTGATTTGTCACCTGTTTTTTATTTGTTTCTTTGTTTGCTTGCTTGTTAGTTTTGCTTGGTTTTCGTCTTTCTGGATTTTGTTTTGTTTTTTGTTTTTACACAATTGCTCAGCATCAAATAAACTGAGATTTCCATACCAACACCAGAAAATGACTCCTGGCCTTAACTTAGGTAGAGGAATTGTTTCGTTTTAAGCCTCTGTGTAAATGTAAGTTTGTTTCTCTCCCCGTCATGTTCCACTTGCCTTGGAATATGCCAGAGGGGCTCAGACTCCTTAGTTGCCCACCTAAAGCCTCAGATAGCAGGTGTTAGCTGGTGAGCACCAGCTGGCTTTGACTGGGGACATAGTAAGGTTTTCCGGGTCCTAAGAGCTGGCTACTGGATCCATGCCTTGGGACTGCACTGTCAGCAGATTACCAGCAACTTGAGACCCTGAGCTGCTGGGGTACCCTGGTGGTGCAGGAAGCCAAGAGGCCAGTGCCACGCCAGCAAAAACAATCCTGGACTATAGCACAAATGACATACAGCTCCTGCGTACTAACTAGCACTTTCCTGGGGAGCTTGCATTAAGTATTATGAGATATCACTCCAAGCGAAGAACTCACACTCAGAACAGATATGGCAGAAATCAGAGGACTCTAATGTGAGTCAGCTAGAAAGCCCTGCCTTGTGCAGAGATGTCTTAAATGCCAGAATCCTTTGTTCTGTCCTCCTTGGGCTACAGTGTCTCCATAAGTGATAGATAAAGAGAAGGTATCCCCATGATAGGTTCTGTTAGGTTTTCTAGGACATAACAGAGACTGTATCCCAGACTGTGTCTGTCCTTTTGTGACTCAGCATGTCCCACCAAAAGCCACTGGAGTGCAATCTCCATTTATGATCCCGGTTAAGTTTGGAATGGAAAGGTGAGGTTCAACGAAGTGTATTTGCCATGCCTGCCCAAGAAAAGTCACCAGTTCTATCCCATTTCTGTTGGTAGCACCTACCCAGACAAGAGAGGTCGACTCCAAACAGCCAAGCAATGCAGGTGGCAAGGAAGTCTGAAAGGAGTTCAGGTGGTAATGAGCACAGCAAAAGGCCAGCGGGCAAAAGAGCGAGGTTCTAGCAGCTGCAGTCTCCTACTCTGAAGTGGATGAAGGTCGGGCAGTTATCGCCTGGTGGTGGTGGTGGTGCACGCCTTTTATCCCAGCACTCGGGGAGGCAGAGGCAGGCGGATCTCTGTGAGTTCGAGGCCAGTCTAGGCCTAGTTCCAGCACAGCCAGAGCTGTTACACAGAGAAACCCTGTCTTGAAAAACAAAAACAAACCAAACAAACAAAAAGGGCAGTTATCACTGGCTGAATCTGCACTGCAAGTAGATGCCCCCGTGAATCATAGACACATCACATTACATACTGAGATGCTGTGCTCTCAAAACCACAACAGATAAGCCTGCAATGCACACACAATGCATACACGCACTCCCAGACAAAGCTGGATTTGATTATGTAGAAGGAAATGAGTGAAGATTCCAAACAGGGGGGCTTACTCTGGAAACCGTAATATAATATTATACGTTAAAATGTAATAATATATCTCTATGTGTTGCTATATCTAGACACGTGCACCTATGTGTGTAACACAAAAACAATTAGAGTCCTGTTGAGTAGTTCACTTGAGAGCTGTGTAGGATAAAGGATTTAAGAAGTATTTAAACGTGTCATCCTTAATCCCATATTTTCTTTTGTACTAATTCCTGCAAAGTATCAGAGGCCCTGCTCTTAGCTCCAGGAAGCTAAATAGTCCCCGGAGTGCAATTCTCAGGCAACATTTTATCAAACAGTGATTCAACAGAGGCTTACTCCCCAGATGATGAGGTCACAAAACACATGTCAGCCCAATCACCACTGACAACCTAGGCCTGAACTAGGAGAGCATCCCTGAAAGCATGGAGCAGGATGGAGAAGGTGGAGGCTATTGAAGCAAATTTGCAAGAGACAAAGAGAGTGCAGAAGCAAAGGAGACCCAAAACACTGTGTTCTGGGCAGGATATTCTGCCAATCCAAATGGGAAGTGATGAATTCTGATAGCAGGACCAACTTGTCCTAGACATAGCAATTAATACTGGCCAGAGAGGCAGTGGCGTGTGGGAAGTGGTAGGACCAGTCTTCTACATACAAGTTTACTGATATAGAACTGGGAGAGGATCTGGAGGTTTTTCCTCTGGCCATCATCTTTCCTGTGGAAGAACTATGATTGATTGTTACAGCATTGTGGTCAGCCAGACCTAAAGTGTGCAGTGCTGAGCTTTCCATCCGAAGCTTCTTGTTCTGGGACCTGTCCTCAGAGTAACTCCTCTTTGTGGGAGTGTGTGGTGGGGGAGGTGAAGGGATGTGAAAATGGCTGAGCCTGCCTGCCTGGTGAGGCTGTGTGCTCTGCAGTGTGGGAGGGTAGGCTTGGCATGGGAAACCTTCTTTGATGTGCTAAGAAAGTCCAATGGAGGCACTGATTGGAACACCACCCTCCCCTCAGCTAATGTGGCACCTAATTCTTTCAGTATGACTGACTGGCATGTGATCTTGGTACCACAAATCACAGTTAAGTTAGGTTAACTGGAAATAGCACACCCAGCAGAGGTCCAAGGGCTGCACTTAACCACTGTTCTTCTAGAAACTTTCTGAAGACTTCTTTCGTTCAGAGTCATTTACTCCGAAAGGCAATTTGAAGACTACAAGAAAAGCAGTATCACCTGGGCACACCACTTTACACTTCTCTGAGCCTTCATTCCCTCAAGCATAAAATGAGGATACTGTCAATGATAACTAGTTCACACTGTTGTCATAAAGATTAAGAGGTGTGTGCGTTATACGTGTACTCACAGTACATGACATGTTACTCAGTATGCTATGTAAAGATCAATTCTTTTTACTGTTGCCAAATACCAGTTCCTTTACACTATCCTCTTAATCCGAGGAAAACATTGCTTATCATAAGAAAGCACAGAGACAGGGTTTGACAGTGTCATTAAGGGGAGGGGAAATGGACCTTTGCTCTGTGATGAGTCTTTCTGCTTGAGCACTAAGAGAAAATTAAGAGAAAAGGGTGAAAATTCCATGTTTTTGCAGAGCCCTGTGGACAATGCTTTCCTTCATAGATGTGAGATTTTTTAGTCTTTAGGCAAGTTCTTGTAACAAACAGCCTGAGCTAAGAGTCATAAAAACGTGGCCATACCAGTGAAGATAGCAAAGGTTTGGGCAAGGGTGGAGAATGGGTAACTTCAGTCCTTGGTGTGATGCCATATAGAGGGAAGATGGCCCTGGTTGTCACTGTCTATTTTACTCCTTCATTGTAATACTACATTTCTCTGGATGGGTGTGAATTAGCTGGCGACTTACAGAATCTGTTTTTACTCATAGGCATCCAGTATATATCAAAACCTTCAGAAAGCAAAGCAAATGCAGAACATTTCTGGGAAAGGCATCAGAGGAAATATCCTTCCAAGGGTGCTGAAAGGGACAGGCAGGCTGAGAAGGGGGATAACGTCAGAACCAAGCAGTCTGGGTCACAGTTATTTTTCTGTTCTCATCAAACCTATCCTGTACATTGCTCGTGGTCACTAGAGGCCCAAAAGTATCGTCCATTGTATTGTTGGGGTTTTATTTTTCTCTCCAGAGTCATTAGCATATCTGAACCATCCTTTGAGAAAGGATTGCAAACAATTTCATTAAAAGTAAGAGTGACATTTACAGATAGATGCGTGTGTATGTTTAAAGGAAAGTCGTGTGGTCTAGAGACTGCCTTCGCATGCTGCATTTACACAAAATAGCAGTATGGCCTTTCATGTGTTAGCCAACTTCCCAGATCACTTACCTGATGGGAACTGAAAGCACAGTGGCTTATTGCTAAGGAAGAACTGGCTATTAGTAAATAAATAAATAAATAAATTTTGGTAAATTTACAGGGTAATATATATTCATGTTAGTCTCACTCATGGTAAGTGAACCTATCACTACGTGGTAGTTGTGATTTATATACTTAAATAAACACAAATTAGTAATTGGAATATACCATTCCTGTTTAAAATAAACCTGACATTTTCTTAATGATATCTACATATACTCAATTATAAAATTTAGTTTTAAATTGTCACTCATAATCAAATAAGCATCATAGTTAAACTTTCACCTGTCTAGAAAAAAATCTACTATTATTTATACTCAAGGCACTCAGTTTTAATATCCTCACATATCCTAGAATATCAGCTTCTTGGACTTCATTTTCATAACATTATAAACATTGTTATCAAATATCTGAAATTAGGCCTATACTTCTAAGTCACTATTTCTCCACTGTTGTAAGGTGGGACCCTGTGGGTGAGGGCCAGGCGGGAGAGACCTTTGAGGTGGGTCTCAGGGCCGTGAGTCCAAATTGGAGTGGGTGAGAGAATATGCCATGCAGACAGAGCTTGAGTGTAGAGTTTGAGATAAAGGGAATGGGAAGGGAAGAGAGAATGGAAGAGAGCAAAAGGAAGAGACAGGAAAAGTCCTACCTCTCCCTTCAGAGGAACAACTGGAGAGAAACACAGACGAGTGGGTAGAGCTCGTGTCTTAAAGGGACCTTTGCACCCTTTGCACCTGCCTACAGAGTAGGACCCTGGGCTGGCCAGGGTACTGCCTAGGTACATCCTGCCAGATGACAAGGCAGGCCAGAACAATGTCTGAATTCTAACATCCATTGCATTTAAAAAACATAATTTGGAGTGGGCAGTGTTTGTGCACAACTTTAATTCCAGCACTTGGGAGGGAGAAGCAGGTGGATCTGTGTGAGTTCAAGGTCAGCCTGGTCTACAGAGCAGTTCCAGAATAGTTAGGGCTACACAGAGAAACCCTGTCTGGAAAAAAGAAGAAGAAGAAGAAGAAGAAGAAGAAGAAGAAGAAGAAGAAGAA